>JAECUM010053171.1:0-14541 GCA_016617855.1 Megalonaias nervosa
GGGGGCAAGTGATCTGGTCAAATTTGTTCTGCTTCGTATCATTTCTGTAATATTTGTCATCGTAGGAACTGGTCGCTGGTAGAGGATAAGTATCGTACATTTGTTAGAAGTAAGCCTCTATTTCCTATATCCATTTCAACTCCATATATCTTAAGATTGAAGAAAGATGTAAGAAATTTAAAAAAAATAAAAATAGGTAGATTAGAGCCATATGGTATTAATATTTTATATCATTAATCTCCTAAATGTATGGAGATTATAAAATGTAAATTAAGTTTCTGCTATCATGATCAATTTACAACATTTGAGAAGTTTTCTGAATACGTCTGTGCATCAATATATTTGTAAAAACAATATAACATGTAATATTTAAACAATTATTATAATCACCTTCTGCACAAAACTTCTGTCTATCTATCTATCCATCCATCTATCAATCCCACTATCCATCAATCCATCCATGTTCTTGGTTTAACTCCATTTTGTTAACAAATGATAGACTATAACCCCGGGAAGATCCACCGACACACAGCTAATGGCAAAATTTCTCACGTGCCTACGTTAGCCGAGTCTGAGACTGGAATGCAAGCGTGACTGACATGTCAGTGATCTGTAAAGGCGAGTTCCTTAGACCACTCGGCCACCCGGTTCCCCTTATATACATACCTGCATCCATCCATCCCGAAAGGCATGCACTGATCCCAGCATGCATCGCTCCCTCCTTCCATCCATCCCTGCCTCTCTCCCTCCATACCTACGGATATACCTACCTAGCTACCTACCTACAAGAAAGATGGATAGAGTTATTTTCTCAAAGTCAGCACTTCATTCTGCGATCACCTTAACTCAACGACATATGGCATTAGTCCCGGATACTTCACGTTTCTCTTCAAGAACCCATTTTCTTATTGTATATGAAGAGGGTTTGAAAGTAGTAGCTCAACAAGAATAGAATGCACTTGTAGTAGCAGCTTTAGAAGAAGAAACAATACACCAAGGATGAATAAAGTATGCAGTTTATACTATTATGGATAATATTTGATCCACAATGGGATATATACAACTATGCACGATTTTAACTCAATAGTGATACTAATAAATTTAAAAAAAAAAAACGCGAAACATAACATAACTCGTGGCGTCCAGTTGACTCCAAAATATTTTGAGTCCCACATCTCTGTCCAATGATCAATGAGCAAGCACGCATGGTCCGCCCCTCCTAGTCTGACGAAGGATCCCTCTAGAGCCCCCCCCCCCCCATTGATTTCTGCAGACCCATTTGGTCTCGAAGCTTTGGTCCATCAACATGAGACATTCAATATCTTTCCCCAAGCCAACGTCATCACCGACAGCAGCACACAGGTTATACAGAAACCCACCGAGTCTTTGGATTCTGCATCATTTGATGTCATATCTACAGCCAAAAAGAACACCTTCAAAATCCAGATATCCAAATATCCAAACACATCCAGACATCCAAACAGCTGAAAGCAAAATGACTCAAGCCGTGTAGTACACGTGACACATCAGACACAAATGCAGTGGTATACGCTACGCATGCGCGCACGTGAAATTGCTCGTTACATGCTAAAACATTTAATCCGAACTGCACAAGATTATTTTAAAATTATGTGACAATAGTAGTAGCAGTAGCAGCAGCAATAGAAGTAGTAGCGGTAGCAGTAGTATATAGTAAATTTATTTCTTCAATTTCTATTCTTTACCTTAGTCTACATATAATTTGTCTTTTGGCAACTAATTAATACATTCCCATAAACATGACCCCCATCTACATCGTAGAAATTTAAAGGTTAGTATCGTCCCGGAATGGTTAGACCTATAGCTGTGACATAAGAGAATTGAATATTGTGACGAAGCGGTACTGGACACTAGAAAATTGGCAACAGTGTTGCAAGTGGCTGACCTCAATCAGGCGGAAACTTAGTAACAGTGTTCGGGTTGACCTCAATACGCGCTACTTTAGGTAGGTATGGAAAAGACTATGTGAAATGTATTGATAAGGTTAAGCGTTTATAAAGGGGTTGATAGGGACAAAAGTATATATGGGTAGAAAGGTTTATAGGATAAAAGGGGAAGGGTAATGGTACAGAGTTTTAAGTTTGAATTGTCAATACACACACACACACACACACACACACACACACACACACATCTACAAATAAAAACTAGTTATGGCAATGGAATAGTATCTCTTTTCTACAGATTTGGGTAGCCCTGAAAAGGGCTGTTTTGTTTTTGAGGTTGTGGCAATCTCTTAACGTCAGCGAGGATTGCCACGTCTTGCTGCAGGTTCACTCACGGAACATGGTCTGTTTCAGTAGAAGGAGGAGAACTCGTTGCTGTCCACTCGACAATCCACAATTCCTCTCGCTCTTGCTCCTGCTGCTGATGTTGTTGTTGTTGTAGCAAGCAAGCAACAAAGGATTTAAGTCGCATATGCTAACTAAGAGCTTTCGCGACTGGTTAATTCTCGATGGTCGAGAGTTTTAATTGATCAGGATTGTATAAATGGTGCCATTTGGCTAGCTAGCGTAAGCTGCTTTAGTCCCTTTTAAATGCGGTGGTGCTGATAATTGTTCAAGCTTCGTTGGGGACTTGCCAGTTGGCTAGCTAGCGTATGCTGCTTTAGTCCCTTCCATTTCCGGTATAGTTGATATGTTTGCTGCTAGGCTGGCATAGACTTGTGCTTCACGGTTATTCTGATGGTGTTGATAATTTTTTTTTTAAAATTTCGTTGGGAACTTGCCATTTGGCTAGCGAGCGTTTGCTGCTTTAGTCCCTTTTAATTCCTGTGTAGGTGATAGGTTGTAGTTAGGTTGGTATAAGTTTTGTGTTGCCAGGTTTTCCTTTGTATAGGTTTGGTACGAATCCCCTTTTACTTCCGTTGTTGTTTACATGTTTCCATATTTGTGGATTTCTTTGAGGTACATTATTATATTCTTGTAAGTGCTCTCGATGTTCTTGTTTTGATTCTTGTCTAGGAGCGCTGGATAAGTTGTAGGTGTACTGATCCTTTTCTGATATTCTTGGAAGCTATTCCGTTGTGTGTGGTAACTTGGGCAGGTGTTGAATACGTATTCGAGTGTTTCTGGTGTGGGACAGTTCGGGCAGTTGATGGTTTGATTTCGTTGATCCTTGAGGTGTCTTCCAAAACTGCTCCTTAGTTGTGTTTTTCCTGTTTTGATCCTATTAATGATCTTGATGTCTATAACTTCCATATCTTTGGGTATCCTGACTTTTTTGGTGACTTCCTTATCTAGTTGGTATAGGTGTCTGCCTTTGTTGGTGTTGTCCCATATATTTTGCCACTTTTGATTTATTCGGTGGTTTACTTGGGTATATAATTCACGTACGCTGTAGTTGAGCGGATATATGTCGTTATTTAAAAGGTTGCGTTTTGCTGCAATGTCTGCTTTGTCATTTCCGCTCAAGTTGATGTGTGATGGTACCCAAAGGAATTCAATCTTCGAGTTCTCTGATGATTAACATTGTTTCTTCTAGCATGTTTCGTCTACTTTTGGATGTGCCGGATTCCAGAGGTTTTAATACGCTAAGTGAGTCTGTTATGATGACGTGTTGTTTGTGGGTTTGTGTTTTTGTCCATTTTATTGCTTCCCTGATTGCCCAGAATTCTGCTGTGTAGATAGAGCAGCCGTCTGGGAGTCTGGCTCTGAGTTGAAATTGGTATTCCGTTACCACAAATGTCGTCGCTGTTCTGTTGAGTTCTTTAGCCTTGGATCCATCTGTATAGATTTTGGTATATCCCGTTTACTTTTCCTGCATGGTTTTGTGGATTTCTATTAGAACCCTCCATGGGTTTTGGTGTTTAGAGCCGAATTTTTGTGCTATAAGGTTTATATTGGGAGGGTTGTTTCTTCAAGGGGTGGGATCGTTAAGTTGGTCTTGGTCCGCTTAGATGTCTGGTAGTTGGATTTCGTCGCAGACTGTATGTACTTTTTTGCTTGCTGGCGGGTTTGGTACTAATTTTTTGCTGAATGTTGTCTTGCTTTTTTGGATTAGGATTTTAGTTGGATTGGTGTCTGCATGTATGGAGTTCCTGATGGCATATCTCAGAATTTGTTCCTCCCGTCTTAGATGCAGTGGAAGTTCACCCTTTAGTATCTGCAATTCATAGGTTGAGATGTTTGGTAGTGTGCCTGTGCATATTCGGAGTGCTCGGTGTTGAAGGCTGTCTAATTTCTGGAGCAGGTTGCTCTTTGCTGAGGCGTATATTTGGCAGCCATAGTCTAGCTTAGCCCTGATGAGAGATCGATAGAGAATGAGCAGTGTATGTTGATTGGCTCCCCATGTCGTACCCTTCAAATTTTTTAGTAGGTTGAGATTCTGCTGCCAATTTTTAAGTAGTTTAGTTATATGGGGTTTCCAGCTAAGAGTTTCATCAAGCAGCATTCCCAGGAAGTGTGTTTGTTTGGTGAATTGTATAGCTGTTCTTTGTAGGTAGAGTTTGGGGTATATGGGCTTCCGCCTATGGTGTGGGGAGAATAGCATACCTACCATTTTGGTGTCTGAGATCTTAAGTTGTTTGCCCATTTGGTGATGGCGTCTAGGTTTTGTTGCAGTTGTGCTATGTGTTATTGACTATAAGGGTTGCCAGCTTTCCATATTCCACTGTCGTCAGCGAATTGAGATAAATGTAATGTATCTTGAAGATAATCTCCGAGGTCATTAACCATGATGTTAAATAGTGTTCCTTGGGGCGTTCTGTTGTCAAAGGTGTAAGTCCTGGAATGCGTGTCTTTAATTCTGGTTTGTATTTGCCTCCCTGTGAGAAAGTTTGAAATCCATCGATGCATCCGTCCGGTTATTCCGTATTGATTGAGCTTGGAGATAAGTCCTTTGGTCCATACTAAGTCGAAGGCTTTTTCAAGGTCGAGGAAGATGGCTATGAGGTGTCTGTCCCTTCTCCGCTTGGCATTAAAGGCTAGTTTAATGCTAGCTTCAAATCTTACTAGTTGGTCAGTGGTGGAGCGTTTTGTTCGGAATCCGCTTTGGTTCTCTGTAATTAGGTGGGTTTTGTCAAGGTGGTGTCGTAGTCGATTTTTAATTATTGTTTCCATGATCTTGCATATGGTATTCGTTAGGGAGATGGGTCTGTATGATGAAACACTTTTAGGGTCCTTACCTGGTTTGGGTATGGCTATGACGATTTCTTGTTTCCAAGTTGTTGGGATGTTACCTGTTTTCTATATCCGGTTGATCATGTCCAATACTATTGCTTGCATATTTACTGGGAGAGGTTTGTATATGTCATAGCCTAGGTTGTCTTCCCCTGGGGATGTGGATTTTTGTTGCTTAGTGCTTTTTTCCATTCTTGTAGGTTGAAGTAATTATTTAGTGGCGAGTCGTTACTGTTTTGTTCAATGGTGTGATCTTGTAAACAGGTGTGGGAAGTCCTTTTCCAAGGCCTGTCGCTGTTCCATAAATGTTTGTGTATGATTGTTGTTGCTGCTAGAGTGGGCAAAGTGTTGTGCTAAGAGCTCTGCTCTATCCTGATTGGTTTCTGTCCCAGTTATTTTAGGTGTTGTTGCTGGGGCTTTCCCTTTCATGGCTTTAATTTTTGCCCATACTTCTTTGTTGCTGGTTGAGGGTGGAGCAGTAGTCTTTCCATGAGTCGTTCTTTGCTTCCTTTATTACTGCTCGTGTGTTGGCTTTTTTGTTTGTAGTGAATGAAGTCTGCGGCTAATTTGGTGTGTTTGAAGCGATTAAGGGCTTTCTTGTTCTCTTTGATGCCATTTTTGCAGTTATCGTTCCAACATGGTAGGCTGGTTTTGTTGGAGATTTCACTTGTTTTGGGGATGCTTTCTTGTGCTGCTTCACTGATTGCTTGTGTTATGTTGTTGTAGTAGTGGTTAGTGTCATCATTTTGAACGCCCTCTAGTCTTATTTTCCTAAGGATTGTTTGGAAGAGATCCCAATCGGCTTTGTGTGATTTCCATTTCTGTACATTCTTTTGGATCTCTTTTGGATTTTGTAGATAGACCGTGGTACATATGGGGAAGTGGTCGCTTCCGAGGGAGCTCTGCTGAAGAACCTCCCAGTCTGTGATTTGTGCGATGGGTGGTGATGCTAGTGTAAGGTCTATGGCCGTGAATTTCCCAGTGGCCGGATCTATCTTGGTGGGTGTACCTGTGTTGAGGATGAGTAGTTGGTTATTTCTGGCGTAGTTTGCTATGCTCCTTCCTCTGGTGTTGGTGTTTTCGCTGCCACAGTCTGTGTTGTGCGCAGATAATAGTGTTTGTGCTTTCGTTTTTAAATATTTCTGTGTAGTTTAGTGCAGGGTTTGTATTACTTACGTTTGGATCGTATATGTTGTATATGGTTATTTGTTTCCTTCCTGTTATAATGGTGACTGCTTGGTGTTCGATGAGGTTACCTGCTATGTCCACATTGGTGTCGATTTCTACTACGTTTTGGAGTGTATTATGGATGTAGATGGCTATTCCACCTCCTTTCCTTCCGTTGGTTCTCTGTTTGTGAAAGGTAATATCGTAGTCCCTTATTTTAGGTAGTGTTTAATTTGCTTCCGTTAGTTGAGTTTCTTGTAGACATAGGATGTCCGGTTTATTAACGGTTGAGTTGATAGCTGTGAGCATTTCTCCGTGGTTTGCGAATAGTCCTCTGCAGTTCCATTGCCATATGGTGAATTTGGTGTGGTAGTTGGTGTAATTCATTGTAGAAGAAAAGGTTGTTCTGTTGTTGTTGTATTCCATAATTGTATGTATTTGTAGTTTATGTATTCAGTGATGGGTGTAAGTAGGGTCAATTAGTCTTGGGGGACAATTTTTTCCATTAGGTTGCAGAGTAGGTTGAAGAAGTCGTCCTTTTTGAGTCGGTTATGATGAGTGTTCTGTTGTATTCCCTTTCTCAGTTCATGTTGTTGTTGTTGTTGTTGGCGATCGCACTGATTATATGTTTCAGGCGCGGACGCGATGAAAAACATCCCTTGGTTTTTGTAGGAACGCCATGGCTAACATGACGCAGAGGGATAGAGAGAGGTGAAAGAGCATATATTAATACAGTGTCCATTCAAAAAACAACAGACACCATCCTTATTATAAAAACTAAGACCAAGAGACACTTACGTTTTATTTTTGTTTACTCTCTTTTATAAGTTACAACTAAATTTCACATCACATCAAGGCCAACACTGTGACTCATTTTGTCCATTTTTCCATTTCCATCTCTTTACTAGCACAAGTTCTTCCTCATCGTCACTTTCTTCTTCTTTTGAACCCCTCTCCTCTTTCTCCTCTTGTTTCTTCTCTTTTTTCTTAGGACACTCTGAAGTCCAGTGTCCTTTCTCCTGACAACGATAACAGGTATCTTGACTTTTGTCTCTTTTTTGGATGAAGTGGGCATGTTGGAGACAAATTCCCATATATCTTACAGATATAGCAAACTTCATCAGCACTTATAAACCTTCGTAAAATCATCGACCAGAAGGGTAAGTTTTGTTGACACTTTTGCCTGTGAATTATGCTTTCGTATGACTCTTTGCAAATCTTTGACCAGCAGGTCTATCCATGTTGACTCTTCCAACTTCTTGACTGTTTGAGAACTGAATGAATACTCTAACACACTAACCCTGTATAGGGACCTACTGCGTGAGAAACCTAGTCAAACGAACTTTTTGTAATCAAGATGAAAAAGTTCCGGTGAGAAATTAGAAGAAAGTAAGAGGCAATATCGTACAGTATTGTCTCTCTCTCTCTCTCTCTCTCTCTCTCTCTCTCTCTCACACACACACACACACACACACACACACACAAGCTGAAGTGTTAGTTAAAATCCATTCGAGCGATTTCGAAGACGACATGAGCGAGCCTGAATCAATGTCCTCCACTTCTGTCACAAAACGAAGATAGTCCTGATTCAATCCAAATGAAATTCGTTCGTCCCCTAAATTATTCTCACATTTGAGATACGCATAAACGCACCTCCAGAAAATTGAGAACGAAGGTTTACACTTACACCGTGAAATGTAAATAGTTCAGGTAGTGTGTAAAACTTAGTCAATGTAACGTTGTCTCCTAAGGTATTTTTGCTAATATCGTAGGAGGACATACATTTTAAAAATTTTAAATAGGTGGATATATAACTCCGAGCCCCCAGTCAGCAATGCCGACGGTCTATGTGGATAATATACAAAAAATAAAATGTGAGGAATAACAATTTAATAACAGATCTAAATATTCAAACAACACACAATTTCTCCACTCGGTTGACCTATTTAATCTACTAATTTCATCATCTGATGTGCAACGTGAGAGTGTTTCCACCTGTCCCTGCTACTTTGCTCATCTGTATTATTTCCTTTTCCTTGATTGGTACTCCAGTACCCCTACCGTCACTCGACTCCGTCGTTCACCCTTCCACTTTCTCCACTTCCGTTCTGCGGTCGGCATTCAAACTTCTGCCTCTGTTATTCTATCCGGTCCCGTGACCTCTCTAACAACTTCTCCCTATTTCGTCACCTTTGGGTGGCACTCGGTTCAAACCGAACAAATCTAAACAGCACCGAAAGCTTCTCTGTAAATGATGAGGAACGTATGGTCTAGTTTCCCTTTCGACCTAGACAATCTCACATCCTCACCCAACCTTTCATGAGCATATATGTACCATCAAAGGTATCAAAGTATGCATTTACACAACTATAAATATGTAATGATTAAGTAGAAATTGATTTTAAAATCTAGCCTACTTCCTTGAATTCTCCAGAACACTCGTCTGGTATAGTGAAATTCCTTGTTAGATTTTGTGAAAACACACAGGAATAGTACCATTTTAAATTTTGAACTGAACAGAATACTTGACACAGCAAACTGCAATTATTGTCACAGCTATTAAACGCGATATGTGACTAATGGTACATGTTACACTAATATTCAGGTTATGTTGATGTGAATCTGGCCTAGCCATTTTTTTAAAAATAGTTATTCCGCATTTTTAACTTTATAGCTGCAGTCAGCTAGCATCATACCTACAAATTAATCGAGACGGTACTTTAAATATCGATTGATTTCCCTCACATGCCTTGGAGTGGGGTGTTGGAGAGGCGAGATTTTGTTTAAGTAAGCAATTTGCACACTTATCTGGTTGTCAAACAGCTTTTACGGACACAAGACATAGGCTTCACTCATTTCATGGAGTCGGTGTCTTCATCGACATTCACCAATTAAGGTTATGGTTCTGGTTAAAGTTTTCTTCTGCTTAGATACAATTCCCAGACCCTAAAGGAACCGGTGTTGCATTTAAACTGGATGAGAAGTAAGATTTTCCTTTGTGTCTCCCACACACCTCTATCCTCCCTCGGCACCCAAGGCAAGTTCAGAATCATTTGATAATCTTAAGTTATTGATTAAAGTTTTTTTGTATGGTCATTAGACCCAAACCCCCATGAGGATTGGTGTCATATATACTGTATACTGACTGCAGGATCAGCACGAATTACACGTATCTCCAAGTATCCCTATTTTTCCTCTGGCCTATACTTACGGTCATAGTCAAAAGAAAACTAAATTGGATTTGTATCAAGTGGGGGGGGGGGGAGGGGCGGCGAGAAGTTTACTTACTCCTAATTCTTTTTCGGAGTAACTCGTTATTATGTCAGAAAGGTGACAAGTAGTGCATTCATTAATTCGGCAATATATCGGGCCTTTGATGTCCAGTTGTATGATGTCAAAAGATTTTGGTTATGCATTGGATTGAATTATCAGTCAAGTGAAAAGCAATTTAACCTGATACATCAGATTGCGCAGATTCCATAAATGTCATGTACGCAAGGTATCTATTTGACTTTCTCCTACTTAAAATGTCACATCACTTGGATTACTATGTGTGCATGATGTTGACTGGAACTGCAGCGTAAAATTTAGCAACCTCGTACAGACAAGCACAATAATCTTGTAACATTGGAGTCTGCCGACACTAGGCATTAGATATTCTTCTCCGGTATTTCTGAAAACAAATCAATCCTGTTGTAAAAAGAGTTGTAGTTTCAACCTGAAGGCCAGCCTACCCTGCATACCAACCTCTTGAACATACCCTGAAAACTGTTTTTCTATTCTACAAACAGACCTTTGCTTTGAACTTGCAATTTCTCAAACAGAGCATGCAAAATAAATAACGTATGACTGGTGGATTAAGTATGTGTGTGTATGTGCATGGCCGGCCTTGGGCCGATTGGACCGATGTGGCCCAATCGGGCCCTGGGTTCACAAGGTTCCCTCGCGTTAGTAATTTTTTTAAATATATCTATAAAGAGAAAGTACTTTTAAAGCGATTGAAGAAACTTTTAAGTTCAACATCATATAAAACCTGTTTAAAAGTTTATTTCCGAATGCCGTGCTCATACGGGGCCCCGCGCGTAAATCCGTAAATGATTCAAATCCGGTGCTGTGTGTGTGTGTGTGTGGAAGTCGATATAGAAAGAATTTGTCTGCTTTGCTGTGGATTTGTCGTATTCCATATTCAATTTATAGGTGCAAAAGGTTCATTTTCATGTATTTGAATTAAACATTACATTATTCAAAATCTGGTTACAAATCGAATTGGTGAATTAAGAGAGAACTATAGGAACTTAAATTGATGAAATAAACGCAGTAGAACGTTGCCAATGTCTGATGGCATAGTTTTTCAGAAATAATTTAACACGCCAATAAAATACCTTCACTTGATTCTGTGAAAGAAAGTATACCTTCTACTGAAGATGGGGTTCCAGCATGGATCGCTATGCACCTTTCTAAGGCATGCCCCCATTACGTGTGAAATTGATTTTGAAGTGATTGCCTCCACTTGAAAGACAGCTCTGAATGCATTACTTTATCATTTTATGCAGGATGGTACTGGACAATAATGCTATCTTCTTCCTTCTTTTCTTCATTGTGCAGCCAGTCACTTGTAAGAAACTTAACATGACCAACAGCTTTAATACACCAAATAATTCTAATGTAGCTAAAATTAGACACAGACTCAAACAAGTCAGTCATAAGCGCGACAAATTTCTCTGCGAGAACTTTGGACTTGTCATTCTTTGAATCTGACAGCATAAGTTTACGCTGCAGTTCGAAATTTTCTCGAAGATAACAACCTCGCAGGTTATACATAAAATAAATGCATGCCCCCCCCCTCTCTCTCTCTCTCTCTCCCTTTGATCGGCTTTAAGGATCCTATAAATTGGAATTTGCTCGCTAATCCATTCATTCATTCTTTACATCCATGCATTCAATCATATATAAAACAGCGATTAACCTTCCCTTTTCCCCAGCTTCATACATATACATATTCTTTTCTTTACAAAACACAGATGGTCAACATACGATGGACAACGGTTATCATCTGGAGATTTGCTGTCTTGACAAACAAAAACATGACTTCGCATTCAATACGAAAAGACAAGAAAACCTATATTTGCAAAACTAGTTTTAGGTCTCATTAAAAAGATAAGACTATTACTTGAATCTGTATCCGACTGAATATCAAACCATTTTGAGTGTAGGATATCAAGAATTTCGTTTCTCAGTTGTTGATGTATAAAGCATAATAAAAGGAAATGTTTTTCGTCATCTATCAAGTCAAATCAATGTATTTATTTAGAGAAGTACAAAAACTCCAGTACATTTCTACAAAGTGAACAATCAAACCGGTAAAGTACAGCTTTAACATTGTATAGGTGCAAAATGTCACGTACACCCACAGACCGACCGTGCAATATTACATACACTTGCAGACGTAAGTCGACGGGAATGACGTCGTTCCATTTCAACAGATCCGTACAAGTAAAGTCTTCCAATATAAACATTGGGGATGTTCTCGTTAAACTTAAAGCCGAAAGCGTCAACGATTTTGTAATAACCAAGAACAGAGCAGTCAAAGATTCTGGTATCTCCATATTGTTTATGTGTTATGAATTCTCTAAATGAATTCGCAATTTTATAAGATCCAACATCACCATATATTAAAATAAGTACTACGATACTATCAGATAGTTTTGCTGGCAATTTAAAAATAGATAACGAGTACATATACACTTTTTTAACAACAATAACGAGAGAGAGAGAGAGAGAGAGAGAGAGAGAGAGAGAGAGAGAGAGATTTATGAATGAGCTGTATATATTTATATATTTTCCGGACACTGATTTTGCACACTTACCCTGGCATTAAAAATGGTTTATGGAAGAAAAGGCGTTGCATTTTATAGCAAACATACACTGATACAGCTGCATATTTTGTAACGATGAAAGATATTTGTATGGGGTTGTTTAAAAAATAAATTTTAAGTGTGATGTCATGAATGAAATCAGCAGCAACAAGATATCTTAATCATGGTATAAATTTAATAATAATAATAATAATAATAGCACCGCTTTAAAAGAAACGTTCGTTGTAATTTAATCGTGAAAGATTGTCTTATTCAATTTATCTTCACTATATTTTTTACACAATGAGCTCGTCATATTCGCTTTAATATAGATACCATGATGTCAATGACTTAAATACCTTACATTATTATCTTATATCTATTTCAATCTTAGAACTTCCATAACGATTTGCACACATCTGCACTTTAATTCGCAAGTACTCTGTGTTTATAACATGTATGAGATACTAATAATGTTAAGTTTTTATCCACCCCCCCACCCCCATGCATGAACCGTTTTTGTCTGTTTGTCTTTTTCAATGGATGATTGGTTAAATAAAAGAACAAGTGACAAAAGTGACATATATACTCAGGATGCGGTAATGATGGCATAATCATTACCATGTTGGTGGCTTTATGGTCACTTAATAAGATGTGAACATATGCCTCTATATCCCAAATCAAACTAAGAAAATTCCGGCGTGTGTGTGTGTGTGTGTGTGTGTGTGTGTGAATGTGTGTGTAATATATATATATATATATATATATATATATATATATATATATATATATATATATATATATATATATAACAAACTCGTAAGAGATCGACCATTGTGCTGTGGTGGGGGTGTGGTGCTGAAATTTTAATAAAGAAGAAAAAAGTGTCCCTAATTAACTTGAAAAATCTTGCTCTGATTTGTCATAAGGTAAAACAACAAAGATATATCCTGATAAGAACGAAAGTTCCAGCACGCCCATTAAAACGCAATAGACAAACTTGATTGACAGGATATGCTAGATTGAAGTTTGAGTATTTGAGAGAAATGTATGTGCGAAACAACATCATACAAATATTCCGGAGTGTCTTTCCTCCAATTTGATCAACTCTATAAAACTCAAAAGAGACAGACCATTGATTTTCCGGTTGGGAGTGGTGGATTGGGGGTTGAGGCTGAAATTTTTAGTGGGAAAAATTTTCCCAATTAGCTTGAAAAAATATTAGCTTGCTCTGATGTAAAGGAAAAGAAAACATACCCTGATTAGAACAATCGTTCCAGACCGCCCACTCCCCACCTCCAACGATTCGGTTCCTAATTCAGACCAAATTAGTGATCTGTGCCGGTTTTAGAGTTCAGTCAAAGCGGCAATAGCAAAGGTTTTGCTTCAAATGTTTAACAACATTTACAGAATCATTGTATTGGATATTGAAAGAAAAAATTCTTGTTTTCTTATGTATGCAGCGACCGATACGCGGGAATGGATCCAAAGGGGGAGTGGGAACGGCTGTAAGGGAGGTCAGTGAGAACGAAAGAAGCGGAATGTATCATAGAGTAACTTTTCGTTACAACGAGATGGTTCGCAGCATATAATGGCAACGCTAAAAATGCATAAGCTCCCGGTCACTTTTCCCATTTGCACCCCAATCTGGCGTTCTATCACCCAGAAGCCTCGCTTACTTGATTACCTACCCTAATCCCCTTAGGTCCGCCACTGATCTACGACAGTCAGTCACATTTTATTTAAAACAAAGTTGATTTAGGTGTACAGTTTAATCAAACTACGAAATCTACATGAAAAAATAAGCCTATAAAATTATGTTGGTACTCTCTAGTGATGCAATTCGAATATATATATAACACGATATCTGTTAATTTCATCTTCGATACCTTCAATTGCTGTCATGGATGCTCTTCAGGTAGATAAATTTAAAGGATATCTACGTTCTTTAATGCATTTTGTGAATTTGTTATTTTCGTTAACAAATTTCTTTCGCGGATTGATGCAGTGAACATAGTTAGTACTGGGGTACCGTAGAAACATCAAGGAGCGGTCACATCGAACACATAGAATCGTAACATCTTTGAACAAAAATTTTAATTATTGTGAATTTACTTGTTCGAATTTTGGTTCTTTTTATGAGGATAGTCCAAGAGCGATTGATGAGCAGTTGCATGATGTTACCCCTGAATTGAGAAAATATACTATAACTGAATTAGAAAAGATATCTCAGAAGTATTCAAACCGTTAAGTTGCCATTATCCCGTTAACATTATATTGAAATCGACCACTAGCAATTAAAAAAAAAACTATTAAACTGTTAGCCTAATTCATGGCCTAATGTTCACTTGTAATACTAT
>JAECUM010053172.1:0-21061 GCA_016617855.1 Megalonaias nervosa
TTTTTTTTTTTTTTTTTTTTTTTTTTTTTTTAAATACAAGAAATGATATAAGTGTTCAAAACCTTGCATGAATACACAATCTATATAAAACCCAGTCTGAACATACCAATATGAATAAAAAACATGTACAACATGGCATGAAAACCCAATATGCCTTTGTAATTGTGTTACATGCCTATACAATCTTTGTACAACACAGTATACATATACACCCTCTGCAAAACCCAGAATGCCTATACAATCGATGTAAAACCCAGCATGCCTATACAGTCGTTGTAGAAATATTGTACCATATGCAATGATTGATAGACTCTACTACATTATGTTTGAAGGACGCAAGTAGAGATAACCTATGTTCTCTTGTAAAGCACACTCTAGTGTTTAAATAGTTATACGTTTTCTCGGTTTATCTAGGAAACACATGTGTTAAAATATTTATGATAAATTTTAATGTACAATCATATGATATATATTATATTGATATTATTGATCAGCGACTTACAAGTCATTTTGTCAAGAATATTCACATTGAATTTACTGAATTTAAACATGTATTATTGTATAGCATTTTATTATATCTATAGAGAACATACATTAATTTTAAGAGACCCATTATTGCTTATTAAGAGAATACTACAGTACATTCAATGTCTAATTTTGAAATTGAGATTATATCTGTATTTGCAAACTCTCTCGCTCTCCCACAGGATTGATCGATCGACCGTCAAAATGGCATAATTGGGTTGAGCGTCCGCCTCGAATGCGGAAGGTCGCGGTTTCAAGCCTCGTCCGAGTCATACCAAAGACTTACTAAGAATATGATACTTGAAGCTGCCTCGCTTGACACCAATAATTAACAGGTTAGTGTTAGGACTGATCATTCTGGTGTCGGGATAATGTGACTGGGTAGGATATGATGCTACATGTCTTCTGCATGATGCATTAGTGCGAGACATCAATATAATCTGTCGCAATGCAGACATTCTAGCGATATGACTGAAAAATAAAGTTACGTTAAAAATCCAAATCGCTCTCCCTCTTATGCAAGTATGATTCTGTTGTTGTATTGAATTTATTTGTAAAGGTGAGTATCGCTTTGCAAGTATGTATATGTCAGTGATCGTAATATATCATAGCATCGTAGCAACATACAACCTGATTTGAAAGTGTGGTTGATGGTTTGTAAATATGAATACTGTTTCGCATATGAATACTGTTTACTGCTTTGTGCCAACATGAGTGTATTACCTGGCAGTACAATTTATTCATTTACAGGCCAAATGCCCATACATGTCTCCCTGGGGTCGAGTATCGGACTCGGCCATTACGGGTATATATGAAAGCTGTCATTAGCTTACCGTGTTTAGGTAGTTCTTACCAGGGTTTTCTCCGGGTTCCTACTCTAGCAGCTATTCAGACCGTCATGTATAGATTATATTGTGCTGAGAAATAGCGTTACACCCTAAAGACCAACATTATCTTTCATTGTTTCCACTTCTCATATGGAGACTGGCTCTCAAATATTATCAATGTTGATTCATTATATATATATATATATATATATATATATATATATATATATATATATATATATATATATATATATATATATAGTGTGTGTGTGTGTGTGTGTGTGTGTGTGTGTGTTATTTCTCTGCTGCAGCAAGAGAAAACAGACGAAGGAGAAATCAGACCATGCAACGAAAAGCATGAAATATTAGAAAAGAAGATAGAGGAGAGAGCGCCGACGAAAATATTAACTTTGTACAGAAAACAAATCTCTTCTAAAGAAAACAATCACGAGCAAGTTAGATGTGCCAAATAATGCACTAATCAATGATGTTAACAGAGGTACAATGACAGACATTCCAACGATTACAGGAGATAAATTAATGTTACTGATATGTCACCTCTGTAGAATAATGACTTGTTATTGATTGGTCATTACCACAGAACAGTAGTAGCTTGGTGCTGACTTGTCACCACTGAAGCAGAGTGACCCGGTATAGACTGGTCTCACTTGCAGATCAGAGACATATGATAGTGGCTTGTCACTACTGTAGAACAGTGATATATTGTGCTGACTGCACAGTACTGTATAGCTGTACCATGTATTAGTGATTGGTCAATATTGCAGGACAGCAATATATAGTACTAATTGGTTAATATTGCAGAACAGTGATATCTATGATTGACTAGTCACTACTACAGAACCATTACATGGTACTGGCTATGAAATGTGGATTTTAATCAAAGAGACTCCATTGAATTTTATTTGTGCATATAAAGGATACAGCTCAGATTTGGAGATGACTTTCCCTTACCATCATTATACAGGCAAGCAGTGGAAATGCCTTTCTCATGTCCATAGTAAACAGGCGAGTAGTGGAAAGGTCTTTTTCTACAGAATGTAGGCAAGAAGTGGAAGTGCCTTTCTCTCGTTTACAGTATATATGCAGGTAGTTTAAGTGTATTTATCCCATCTACAGTAAACAGGCAAATAGTGGAAGTGCAATTTTCTACTGTATACAGGCGAGGAATGGAAATGCCTTCTTCTTGTCCATAATATACAGACAAGTAGTGGAAATGCCTATCTCTTGTCTATAGTATACAGGTAAGTAGTGGTAGTGGAAATGCCTTTATCATGTCTATTGTATACAGGTAAGTAGTGGAAATGCCTTTCTCTTGTCTAAAGTATACAGGTAAGTAGTGGGAATGCCTTGATCTTGTCGACAGAATGCAGGCAAGTAAAGAAAGTGCATTTCATTTGTCTAAAGTATACGAACGATAGTGGAAGTGTTTTTCTATACAGTATACATACATATAGTGGAAGCTGCTTTATATTGTTTACAGTATACATGAAAGTAGTTGAAATGCTTCTAGCTTGTCATAGTATGCATGCAAATATTGAAAATGCCTTTCTCTTCTGTACAACACAAACACAATTTTTTATATTTTTATCGTCGACATGTATGGACCATGGGACGATCTACCACAAAATTAAAGAATTCCCCGTCTATTTCTACTTTTCAAGAAAGAAATGTGTGTAGAAAAAATTAAAGTCTTCGTATGATTTCGTAGATGAAAGAAACATACTTAGTGTCTATTATACGCCCTAAGCTTAGATATAATTGATTTGTTCTAATCTTATGAATATCAATCCAGTGTGTGACAATCTTGCATCAAATGAAACAATTTACCAATATCTTTCAGAAATAATAACTACATCCGGGCAGCTTATCGATAGTAGCAAACATTTATGTCTTTGTTATTCTCTCTCTTTCTGATCGCAATATATACATTTGTCATGGAATACAAATGAATTTTATTTTTGATGCAATTATTAATTATAGCTAGATATAGTTAAAATGCACATATGAATATACGTATTTACTTTATGTATCAATATAGTAACACAATTTACCTGCATCAGTGTCATAATACTTATCAGCATCACTGTCATGAGCCATATTACCTGCATCAATATAATAATGATTTTTACCTGCATCACTGTCATAATTCTTTTTGTCTTCTATGACTGTCATAATAAGTTAGACCTGCATGACTATAAAAATACTTTTTCCGGAATGACTACCACAGTGATTTTTATCTGCATGTTCATAATTATTTTTACCCGCATGATAATTAATTTGTCCTGCATCGCAATCTTCATTCCTTAAACTCTCTTTTTTTTCTTCATTTAACTCGTGTTTCATACGAATTTAATATGCATATTTTGTATTAATTCAGTAGGCTCCATGTTATAGTGTGTGTTTGATTACGATTTTATATATATCGTCTATGATACGGATTTCATATACATCGTGTTTGATACCGAATTCATATATCTTGTGTTTGATACCAATTTCATATACACTGAGTTTGATACTGATTTCATATCCATGTGTTGCATTATTTCAAGACGATGCATGCTATACTGCATATTTCTGTGTATTCTAGAGACAGGCCTTAATTAAGATGTCGGAACATGAGTGTAGGTCCTTGCATAGCGCAATAATGACAATACCGTATGTTTAAAACCAATACCTCGCGCGCAAGAATTAAATAAACTTGCACGAACGAATTAATCACCTGCGCACGCGAACTGACAAATCGCGTGGTGAAATTAATAATTCTTGTACAGATAATAAGCGTATACGAGGTAATTAATAACTGCATGGAAATCAAATAATATATAAATCATCAAACAATTGTGCTACATTTTTCTCCGATGCAAAAATATATAGTACTAGCAATTTTCTGAGTCCTTATAATCAATAGATAAATTCTACTGTCCAAAATTTGGTACACAGGCGATACAAATTGAGGCAGCCGTGTAAATTGATAAACGTTAAGTTGGTTACTTATCCGAATCTGTTATCGTTGTAAAAAATAGACAAATCATGTGCTTAGAGGTGGCATTGTAGAAAATGATCTGATGAGACGTACAGTCAAGTTACAACATTACTGATGCATACAGCTCTTAATCTAGATGTAAGAGCAATCGGTATTTTTTGAAAATTTGAACATTTTTGGAGATTCTTTCCTTGCGCGTTACTTATGTAAGTGCGTGAAGCATGATATCGTCTTGTTTGGTGCTCTTTCCTTACAACAGAGAGTAATACATCCCACTACCGTGGCTCGGATCTCATTTCATGCCCATATGCGTAGCAGGGTGTTTTTGTGCAGTCCCCAATTCGGATCCCTCTGTTTTGCGCAGAGAACAGTTGATTGGCTAATGTTTATTCATTTTTATTACAGTTGTGGCTCTTTCACGCCGAGGAAAAGAGAGCTAATGAGAGAAAAAAGCAGCTGACCCGTTATGGCCTGGGCAATATTGATTACTTGATTTTTCCAGCAAAGTCATACGTCACAAAGAAATTTAAAAAAATATGGAAATACGGCTGCGCTAAGACGACCATCACAGTGAAGTAGTAAGAGGAAATGCGGTTTCTATCTCAGAAACCCCTTCCCCCTCCAAAAAGCTTCCATCTTGACATTTTCTTCAACAACCATTTTTAGCTCAAAATAAGGTCCCAAAAATATGTAGTTTTTTTTCACAGCACAAAATCGGGTGACGAAATATATTTGTCGGGGGAAGCTGGTCCCTGAAATAGAAACAACTCATTTTCCTTTACTAACATAACCACATTTTATGATAGTCTTTTTCATGCCTGCTGACTCTCATTGGTAAGATATCCGTTAACATACTGTCAATAATACGGAACTCGCGTATTAAATCGTCCATATCATATTTTACACCTCGCAAATAAGATCGTATTTGATCAAGTAATTTTTTATAAGTGATACTTGCTATGTTAAAAGTATTTTTTGTCTCAAGTCGTGGCTCAATTTTTTTTACACGCTCCTGAAAAAGAGACACCAAAACCAGATATTATGAACAAAAACAGATTTAATGATGCTCCACTTGAGATTATCCCAGAGCTGGTCATTGTTTTACACAAAAAAGGTTTTTATGATAAAATTTAAAATATTGCTTTTGGTACGTAGCCACATTGCTCGTTTGCAATATTTCTAACGTCAATGTTGTCCAGTCCATGGAAATAATATAAAACATCCTGTATTTCGCCGAATAAATCTGTCGACGTTATAGAACCCTTGAGCGAGATAAACAGAGTTACATCTTTTTTATTACGCGACAATGAAAAACATGATCTTGTTTTATTCATCTCTTCATTGTTTAGCGTTATATCATCAAAAACAACTATCTTACGTTCATCTGAATCAAGTTGCTTAACTGGGTTAAGATCTTCTGGTTGTCTGATAATAGCAAAATATTCACAAGCCTCAAGATCATCACGAAGTTTGTTATTATATTCGCTAAGTAGCTCGTACTTATCCTGTTGTGGATTAATTGTTTAAAGGTAAACTCTGTCACAGTTAAAATTGTCGCCTAGCAGTAAATTCATCAGTATGTTTGTTTTCCCTGATCCAGTTCTCCCAACAATAAGATAATGATAATCTGGAATTTCGTTGTTGTGTTTATGTTGCACCAACCGCTCTGTGTCAAAATTTAATATCGACATATTATAAATTAAGTTGATAATAATTTTCAGACATTAAACAAATAATGAGCTATTATACAAAATTTGGAACAACATAAGGAGATTTTTCGGCTGTAAGTACAATAACAAACGGTAATGTTGATTTATTAGGCTACCTGAAAAAAACTGGCGATACAATGAAGGAAACCTGTCTATGTCAAATCAACGAGTTCTAGGTTCAGAAACAAATTATCCGCCAATAAATGTTGTTAATACACAAGCTGTTAGTTATTCACAACTGACATCTGTCGACAAAAGTAAACTAGATACATCTGGCGGAGTTGTCACAGAAAATATTGATATGTCAAGAAAGGATAATAAACTTAGAAACCTCATATCCACCAGTAAATGTTATTAATACGCAGGCTGTTAGTTATGCACAACTGAAATTTGTCGACAACAGCAAAGTAGATAAATCTGGCGGAGTTGTCACCGGTAATATTGATATGTCAGAAAAAAGGATAATGAACTTAGAAACAAATTATCCGCCAATAAATGTTGTTAATACACAAGCTGTTAGTTATGCACGACTAAAATCTGTTGCCGAGAGCAAACTAGATAAATCTGGCGGAGTTGTCACCGGTAATATTGATATGTCAGAAAAAGGATAATAAACATAGAAATTTATGTCCACCAGTAAACTTTAATTCAACACAAGCAGCAAGTTTATTGCAGGTAATGTATGTCGATGATATTTTACTGAATAAAGCAGGTGATACAATGATCTGCAATCTAAACATGTTTGGCAAAAATTAATAAACTTGGAAACTGCGTATCCACCAGCAAATGTTCATAACACACAAGCTGTAAGTTGTACACAACTAAAATCTATTGACGATAACAAGCTTAATAAGGCTGGAGACACAATGACAGGTAACTTGTTAATGAGCAATAACTCAAAAATAACTGGATTACCGACAAACCCGCCACCAGCTAATGAGAATGATGCTATTAGTTATGCTCAGTTAAAAGAAGAACTTGCCCCATATTTTAAACGTTCCGGTGGACCAATGTCAGGCAACAAAAGCATTGGAGAGGAAACAAATAACGACGATATATGTTCCAGTTTACCCTAATGATCTGACAAGTAAAGCGTATGTTGACAGTCTGTCTAGTGGTATATAACGAACCAAACACAATGTTGGGTATATTCCAACACTTTTTAAGGCAACTGACAACCGAGCTGGGTTTGAGGTAAGCGCATCAACATATTATCTTGAAAACTATCCTCATTACGCTTTCTCTGATAGACAGGAATGGACGACAAACGGAGAAGTTGAAAACTTTTGAATTAAAATTAACTGTGCCACTACAGTTGCTATTAGGCAATTTCATTTGAGCGGTCGATTAAACTCTAGTGTTGGTCGAATTTATAATTGGCGATTGGAAGGATCAAGCGATGATATCAACTGGGCAACATTGTATAGTACAGAAATACGTATATCTCAGCTGCACAATATTTTACAATTCCGACAGAAAAGACTGTTAACATGTACTTGCATTTTCTATTTTATGTCCTCGCTGCTGAACATCCGTTTCCAGCACTGACAGCATTTCAAATATAAACACTTGATGATCAAATTTAATCTGATGCTATAAAATAATGTCAGAATCACCAATTCTAACCGCTGCGAGAGAATTGTATGATAATATTTTTAACACAAACAGAGATGTTAGGGGCGAATCACTAGAGGCACGTGGGATAAATACCACAAAAATATTTAGAATTCCAATGATAAACTCTCCATTGTCAGAAGAAGAAAAACATTTTCTTCGTGTTATGCATATGAGGACCACAGCTGAAAAAAGCAATAGGAAAAGTTGATATTATAAGGAGATAATGTCATCCCGATAATTGACTAGTCAAACAAAAAGAAGCTGAAATCCTGTTGGAAAAAATATTCCTTGAGATTGAATTCAAAAATATAAATTTTATAATGAGATCAGGATTATTAAATGCACGAGTTTATGGTGGAAAAGCGCAGGAGGAAAACCAAATCAACGATAACCATAATCATCTCGACAAACTAGCAGAGTCTAGGATAATAAGAAGGAACAAGAAGTTATATAATAGTTTTAAAAACGAGAAATTTTTTGTATCTCGGTATGTACTACCACGACAAAAAAAAAACTAATTAAAATCGTTGCTATGACGGTGGAGATGGAGTTAATTATTAAAGTGTACTCGAACGCAATTATGCCAATGATACGTAAAAAACTAGAATTTGATCCGATTATTGTTGACAGATCTCTAAAGATAGTCAATAATTTTGACGATGATATTAGTAATCTTATTGATGATAAGCGAGAAATTTTTTTTGAAGAAGTAACACAAACAAAGTTGGAAGAAAAGATTTATTTCGACATAAATTCTTATTTCTTATAAAAGATTCTTATTTCGACATAAATATAGAAGATTATATTCCACTTCCATCAATCCAGCGCCCTAGACAATTGCCATTACGAAATTATTACGATGAAATTGTGAAAATACTCAAAAAACCATATGAAAAAATAATGTTAAAAGTAGCTTCTTTTATTGGTCTCCCAGAAATTAAACGAGACGTACTCCAAGAAGTAATGCTAATAAATTTCGTAGTCAGATATGCAATTATCAGACAATATCTTGTTCTCAAAAATTTCACGTTAGATCAAGTAAGCTTGGTATTAGAGTCTATTGATGAAACAGAAAGAGAATACGGTAATTTGGTGAATAAAACGGATTTGTATGAACGTGAATTAGAAGACAAATTTGATTCATACACTTGGTTAAAGAAAAACGATGAACTAACAGATAAACGGTACAATGATACTTCGTCAGATGTTTATGACAAGAAATGAGATTTTTTAGCTGATTCTAACAATAATAAATTTCGCGAGTTTTTTGATCCAATTGTTGGTCCTAGAATTTTTACAATCGTGTAAAAATTGTTAACAAATATTGTATAATGGAAAAACAGATCATTGATTTCAATCATATTTCAGAAGAAATACCAAATGAAGATGTTGACGCACTAATGCAACATCTGCAGCTGGAAACTACTTCAAGTTACCAAAAGATGAATTCATTGAACTGTATCATAAGGCAACAAAAGATAAATATAATTTATTTTATTCGATAAACTTGCACGTGATCCGAAAAATATGTTTCTCTGTTGTATTGAAAATATATGCCGTATTTTTATCAAACAGCTATTGAATAATATGGATAAACGTGCAAAGTTGTTGTTGTTGTTGTTGTTGTTGTAGGGTTAAACGCAATATTTTAGCACAATACAGGCTATACATGGCGGCCAGTATTAATGGTGGATGAATAACGATGGAGAACCCCGGGAAGAGCCACCGACCCGAGAAAAGCTACTGCAGGCTTTCTCACGTACCCACGTTAGCCGAGCCTGAGACTCGAACCCACGCAGACAGAGGTGAGATAGCAAAGTACAGAAAGCATATAGAAGACCTGGAAAAAAAATGCTGAATCTCAGGTAGAATTCAAGAAAAAATTTTAAGAATCACGACGTGGACAAATAGTTGCCGCAGAAGAATCAGCTAAACATTTAGAACCAGTTACTGAGGCTTTACTTGCAAAACAACCTGAAATGTTACCGCCATCAGAAGAAGAACTTTAAAAATTGCAGGAAAAAGGTTTACTTGGAACAGTTAAAGAACAACAAGAAGCAGCTGTTGAGAAAATTAAAACAATGTCTAAAGAAGAAAAAAGAAAGTCGGCCGAGAAACTTGTGGAACATATTGCTCATCCTGCTGCTAGACAAGCTGAACCAAATCGTCTAATCGTTGATGGGCTTGCCTTCCAACGAAGATTATCAAGATTTACATCAGTTGGGCCGATTGAAAGAAAGTTGGGCAATATAGAAAAAAAAATTAAAAGCTCAGAAGATATAATGAAGGAGATGCAGGAAAAAGAAACTTTTCCAAAAGTGCATGACACGCAATTTGAATATGATGTAAGGAATATGAATGACAAAATAAGAGATTATGCATATAAATTATTTAACAGAGACCACAATTTAACAGATTCAAGAGTACATGATGTTCATAAAATAGAGTAAAACGCTGATGAAAAAAATTAAAGAGTTAACGGAAATATCGGAGAAAAGTAAACAATATATCGGCGTGGTAGTACCAGAAAATAAAAATTACCTCGAAAGTATTAGATTATACCGAGATAGAATTATCGCCGATCTTTATATCAAAGCTATTAATCAAGTACAGAAAAACAGGTACGGTTATCACGCTAATGCTTTGAGAACTGACGCAAAAATAAATAGATTTACAAAGAATATTAGCTGAAACAAATCGAGAGGAAATTGAAAGATTATCAGCTCAAAATCTAGAGGAAATAATATCAACTGAAAATCTAGAGAAAATACGAACAAGTATAATGGATAAAATAACGAACACGGAATACAATGATTTTATGAAAGACAATGGTATTTCTGATATTGATAATATTAAAATTGGGAAAAAGATAAATACGATAATCTCATTGAAAAAATAGAAATCTTTTCAAGTGATGGCGCTGAAGCTTACAATAAAATTAGTAAAGATACAAAAGAAGATATTCAAACACTTTTTGAACAATCTAAAAAAGGCATTATTGCTACTAATTACATCGGCTAACATTCGATCTGGAAAAGCGGGTGATACTACAAACTTTAGAGATATATTTGAATAGCATGATAATAATCGCGTTAGGAAAGAAACTGGGATTGGGGCAAAAATATTTACATCAGCTACTGAGATGATTGGTAGATTAATGCGGTTGATATCATCAAAAGAAGCTCGAAATATTGGTGCTGAAATTGACAATGAGATAATTGATATACTTGATCATTTAAGATCAAGAGAACTACTAACATCTGACGAATATGAAATTTTACACAGCAACCTAATTTTATAAAAAAAATCTAATAAAGATGTCAACAACATTATTACTCGACTCTAGCACGGCCGCTAAAGATAGAGCAACTTTTTTTCAATAAATTATATTCCACTAATACAAGTGGATCCTGAACAACAATATGAGATTGGACTAATTTCCTGCACAGCATGGCATTATATGGTTAACGTAAAAACTGATGTCAATGATGAATTAACATTTTATCTGCAATCGTGATGGACAACATTTAAAATTCCACAAGGAGCTTATAAAGTCACTGATCTAAAGCAGACAATAAAAGAGGTGATAACAAAAGTAAACGGTGTCGCTGATAATTTTTAGCTGACACCGAATTATAACACGTTACACGCTAGAATAACATTAAAAAAATAATATGTTAATCGATTTTTCATCAGCAAAACGTGTCGTGTCTCTGATAGGATTTTATCATAAAACATAATGGATCAATTACAGAACAAACTATTACGTATGACGGTGATCTGCCAGTAAATATAACTGACGTAAACACAATATTAATAAATTGCTCTATTGCACCTGGATCTTACTCAGCTGAAGGCAGCAAAGGACAGACAATATATAGTTTTTCTCCAGACGTTCCTCCGGGTTCGCTTATGCAAGTTAATCTACGGCAGGTTATTTATTATCCGCTAAATGTTGAAAATCAGATAACAGAAATAAGTATGCAATTGACAGATCAATCTCGACGACAGCTGGATCTGAATAATGAGGTTGTTACTTATTACCTGCACCTACGCGCACAGTAGCGAGCTATGTTTGTGATTTTTATACAACCTCACAATATAAAATGAGACAAAGAAAAAAAGTTTACCGAAGAAAAATAGTTGGAGGATGTTTAGTAAATATATTCACTAAATTTATTAAAAATGATCCAGGAAGAGCGCGTAAAGATGAGTCAATTGCACTGGACGCATCAAAAGCCTTTGCAACTGGAGCTGTATGTGCCGCTGGAACTGCAGTAGGAAAAAAAAATATCTAATAAAATTAAAGGTGCGCCAGATATAAAACAAGATATATCAGAAATCGCTCCAACAAAAGAAACTGAACGTACATTGATAACGACAACAAAACTTTTATTACGAAGATGAAAGCAGATTATACAAAAATTAAGATCTAAGGCAACAACACAAAATTTTATATAATCTAATAAATAAAAATGTCTGCTAGAAATTATTTTGATTTGGCAGAGACGTATGACGTAGATGATACAGTAACAGACTTTGGTATGTTGAGTATCTCGACGAAAATTCTAATGAACCAAATAAAGCTGGCGTTAGAACAGTTAATACGCGGGATGAGGATGTATTTCTTTTGCCTCATAAGGCAATGTTAGAAGTACGTGGCCAGATTATGACAGTAGCTTATCCACCTGCCGCAATTGCAGCTGAAGCAGAAATATCTCCTATAAACAACGGCTGGAGCTTATCTAAAAGTGCCAGATATCAGCTAGCTAATCAAACAGTGGAACATAGTTCTAGTCACCTACAAGTTGCAAGTACAATCTTAAGTATTATTTCGTTTAATGATGATTACTGCAGATCGATTAAAACTATCATGATGTGGTTTAAAGATACTGGAATTGGTGCAGTTGTAACTGGAGAATTTATTTCAAAAGGAGCATTAGTGCATGGAGCTGATGCTGCTACAGATGCTGTAATTGTGAGAGATTTTCTTATCGCTAATGCTGTCAATTTTGGTATAGACGCACCAGATGCAGCCGCTGATGCAAATGGTACAAGGGTCTCACTTATTGCTGTTTGTAATAATATTGATAAAACACCACCAGACTGAGCTGAGGACGGCGTTGCAATGTTAGATTTGATTAATAACGCAATTAGCGTAAGAAATATACGTTACAATAACGGTTATGCTAGGAAAAAGGCACTTATAACAGAATCAAGTCAAACCACAATGATGCTGCCGTTGAGCACAATATTTGGATTTTGTCGCGATTACAATAAAGTATTTCGTGGAGTTAAACATACACTTATTTTAGATCGGGCAGAACAAACTGATTTTTTACTTCGATCTGGAGGTGCTGATGTACAATTTATTATAAACAAACTTGCGCTGTGGATGCCAGGAATAACGCCGTCACAAAAGCAGCGGAATTATATGATATACTTCAAAAACACACAAAGAAAATATATTTTCAGCAACATAAAATATATCAAACAGCGGTTACATATACCACCGACTATACATGGCACGTCACAGCAACGTCAAGCTAACAACTACCACGGCAATTGTTTGTTGTATTTCAGCAACAAGCGCGACGCGGTAATCAACAACAAAATAATGCAATATTTGATAACGCCGATGTTAGGAGAATATACGCTAGAATAAATTCAAAGCAATATCCGGAACGAGCGATAGAACGCAATTTTGCATATAACGTTAATAAACATTTTACTCGACCGTACATTTATCTTATGGACGCAGTGCAGAAATATCAGGACGTTGGAGACGGATCTCAGATATCAGTAGAGGAATTTCGTACACTTTATCTGATATTTTATTTTGATGTTAGTAAACACAACTTTCGAGATGTTGATTCGACAGCTGATATTGAAATTACCTGGACACTTGGAGTAGCTCCTGCTGCGGCGTTGTACGTATATGCGCTAGTACTCAGCGACAGATTTATAACGATTGACTCTGTCAGTGGTAAAATGTCAATACAAGTTTAATGTATAACCTTGATATAAATCACAGAATATATTGTAAACGAAATATATTTGACTGATGGTCAAGTTAAAAAATTAGAAGCTGTTGTTTGCTAAATAACGGCCGGTCTCATTAAAAATAAGACACGACGCCAAAGGCACTTTAACAAAATTAATGCTAACCAAAATACAGATAAATAAATACGATCGCGGCAAACCGTTTGTCTTAAATTTGAGCACCACACAAATAACTGAGATGGCAAACGACATCGTCGTTAGAGGCGGTTTCTTTGGGCCGGCAATAGTTGTAATGGCTAAAACGTTAATACCTAAAATTTTGCCAATAATTAGTACATTAGCAGCAGTATCTGGCCCAACGAGAATGGTTGTCTCTGGATACGGTATCAAGAAAAGTTTTGCCTAAAGATGTTAGATAATGCCCTGACGAAAAATGAAAACCCCAAAAAAGACGCGATCGCGAAGAACAAGAAAAGGCAGATTTATAGGACCGTTGCTGGCGCGAGTAGAGGGAAGTCTATTGCCAAATCTGCTGGGAATCGGCCGAGGGCTAACATTGCCAGGCACAAAGACATGAAATCTCATGGGTTAAGTAACTTTGATATACTTGATAAGCTCAAAAAAAGTAAAACATTTCCATCGAGTTTATTCCAAAGATGAACTCAACACCGAAGGTGTCGCAGCTGGTGTTTCGTGTGTGATTAATATAGAAGATTTTAACGGCGCATGAGGCACGCATTGGGTAGAGGTTTGTAATAACAATTATTTTGATTCATTTGGACTTCCACCTGGTGACGCAATAAAAAATATATTAACAAAAGTTATAAAATAAAAAATTATTCATCTAACCAAATTCATCCAGTTGGAAGAACTGCTTGTGGATACTATTCTATAATTTTCATAAAACAAATGTCCCAGCATATCAATTTTTTAAATTTATTTTCAAGTTTGTCAAGTACCCTTCTCACGTCAATGATGAGATTGCAATTAATTTTGTATAAACTTACAAATATAAAAATGTCAATATACTGTCTCAAGTGCAAAACTAAAACAGAAAATGAAGATGAAACAACAGAAAAAAAAACAAAATATACTAGAATAATGCTAAAAAGTGTTTCTGCAATCTGCCGAAAAAGAAAAAGTATGTTTATAAAGAAATTGCCAACGATTTCATCGTCAACGACAAATTCGTTTGGAGCTGGAATGTGTGACAAGGTTATTTTAGTAGACGATTAATAACTAAATATATGTGAATGCGATTGTGATAGAGATCTCTGTCTGGAGCAAAATAAAATTGTTACATACTGTCAGAAATGCAACAACAGAGAAACAATTGGAACAGGTATAGTTATACATAAATTAATTGGCAAATTACCAAAACCAAAAGGAGGCTGGACATTACCAGGTCACAAATATACCGGACGAAACAATCCGCTAGATAAACAACTAGATGAAAACGATAATCCATTGCTAGGACAAGAGCCTTACAATCAAGTTGATGCAATAGCAATGCGTCATTATATCTGTTATCGTGATAATGAACAAGATAAGCACGGCTGCGATAAGGTAATGCTAGACGAACTTCGTGATATGAAACCTGTAAATATGCGACAGCGTGTTGATAGAAGTCTGGTGCAGGGTTTTATTAGAGCAAAATATGAACTTCGTCTCGGAAAGAATTGTATGATGATCTTGCATCAGAGCTACACAAGCCTAATAAAGTTTCCCAGATGTAAAGTTGTCGCAAATGCCGTTGACGATATCTGGGCAAAAGATTTAGTTGATGTGTCAAATCTTGCTTACTTTAGCGATAACAAAAGATATCTTTTTAATATTTAGATGCTTTTAGCAAATATGCGTTTAGTGTACCCTTTTCAAATAAGACCGGAACGTCGATAACTGATGCACTAAAACAAATAATAACAAGTACAGAAAGAAAACCAAATAGAATCTGGACCGATCACGGAGCGGAGTTTATAAATAAAAAATATGAGCAGTTTTGGGAACAAAATAACATCAAAAAGTATGCTACAGGAAATGAACGTAAGAGCGTTATCGTCGAGCGATTTAAATGCATTCTAAACGAGCTGATACATAAACATTTGACAGCTAAAAATACAAATAAATATATTGACCATCTACAGCAAATTTTTTAATAAATATAATAACACAAAGCACAGATCAATAAAAATGTCACCAGAGGATGCAATTAAAAATCCGATGTTAGCAAACGAAAGCATGTACAGCAGACATATATTTCAAGTTGATGATAAAGTTAGAATTTCTCTGACGATAAAAAAAAAACAAAAACATTTGAAAAAGGATATACTCCAAAAATGGAGCGAAGAAGTATTTGTTGTCGATAAAGTACTTTAAACAATACCGGTTAGCTATGCACTAAAAGATTAATTGGGTGAGCCAGTAACTGGTAGTTTTTACGAACAAGAACTTCAGAAAACTGAGTAAGATATGTTTGTTATTGAAAAAGTTATCATGAAAAAAGGCAATACAAGTTTAGTTAAGTGGCGTGGGTATAGCGATAAATTTAACAGCTAGGTACCTACTACATCGATATCGAAATAATATTGTTATACATTTGCTTGTACTTTATCAGTACAGATTTACACCCGACCGGTCTACACAACGACATTAAATGCAATTTTCTTGCATTATCAACTGGCATTAAATTGAATATTTTAACAAAAATAAAATCATATTTTATGCTCCTTTGCTGGCCAGTTATTTTCAGATTAAAAAAAGGTTTTAAAATATTTGTAGCTCCACAACCTTAAAATTAAATTTTATTATTTTTGTGGCGATATGATACTTAACATTATATCGTCCAGTTGTCGGTCTGCTGTAAATTTTTTTTTTAATCAACCACATATACATTGTCTTGTTCATCGTCATTCTTGTAGAAAATGTCATCTTCTGTATAACCAATAGACTCACATTTTATATCGCGGACAGCATCTCCTCCGCGATCATATCGCGGTGTAAAATTCTCGTCAGCGTAAATAGCAGCAATTCGTTTCATTAAGTACATACTGTAATATATTTTTATCTAATTTATAATAATACGTGACAAACGAGATGAAATCTCCTGAGAGAAAATATCATCAGAAAGTTAATGTATTAAATTACAGAGATCTACCCGAGGCAGTGCGAAAATGTTTATCAGGATACAGTTCTTATGCTTTTGACGTTATTGCAATGCAAGGTGACTCCGATAAAATTCTTCTAACAGCAGCAGAAAAAATAAAACTAATGGCAGTACATTTATAACTCTAAAATTTAAAAAAGCTGATGTTTTGATATTTGCTCTTAATTGGCATACCAAAACCGAGTTAAACATATATAATTAATCGTCATATTTGAAAATAAATCTGTCAAAAAGATCGACATTGACGTTGCTGATTTGGTTCTGCCATCAGCTCCACCTTTCACTGATCTGGAGTCAATTTTAAGGTGATCTGCAGCAGAATAAGTTGAATATAACCTTATTTCTTCATCACTTTTAAGATTAATTAAAATTACAGGTCTAGCTGATCTAGCACCACCACGTTTAGTATTTTCATGAGATGTAACTAGACCTAATTTTACTAGACGATTGTCTGTTTTAATTTCTTAATATGGTTGATAACTAGTTTATTTGAAATAGCGCCGTTAACAGTTTCATAAATAAATCTGTGCGAATTATACTTAACTCGATCAGTTTTTGTTCCACGAACTACTGTATGTAAATAAACAGCATTTTGCAAACTTCCAACAACTTTTTTTGTTTTTCTATTTCGTATAATTCCTTTGTCAGAGGCCTCATATAAATCAAACACGAGATGCGGTTGATATTCATTCTGTAAAGCTAAATTCTCAATATTGTCATCGTTTACCGAACCGTTTTCTCGATAAACTCTTTGTCCGTCTGGGATCTTACCGCAGAACAAAGTGTACATACAATCTTTTCTAAGCATTTTAACTCTCTCTGTACCATCTCCTCTACACTTATCATCATCCCCACAACTGGTGTTCATTTACTGCACCGTCTTTGATATCTCACGTGAATCTCCGAACCAAGTGCATTTGCGGCGTAATTATCATAAATCGGATGTACGTGATATTCTTCCTGTTCCTCTGTTGTCAAACCAATATATATATATATATATATATATATATATATATATATATATATATATATATATATATATATATATATATATATATATACTATATATATATATATATATATATATATATATATATATTCTATCATTATTTTTATATCATTTTATATCTCTAACTAAAAATGTTAAAAAAGAAATTAAACATATAAAATATTATAAACAAATGGTAAAATTACGAGATATTGCTAAGAAGAGCCTTATAACAGCAGACACAATTGCTACTGCATTTTCTGGTTATGATAACAGTTTTGATAATTAAAATATTCCAGCAAATTTTAACTCTACACATTTATTTCATCTTCAGCATCCAATTGTAACGCGAGAACTTGCAGGTCGTAAAGGTATCAAGCTAATAGTGTAGTTTCATGTTATTTTATCAAAGTTACACGCACTTTTAAAAGATATAATTGATATTTGTTTGATAATATAGATTTCACCAACGAGATTGCAGAACCATATCTAACGGCTAAATCAAGAAAATTGTTAGCTGGAACAAATATTTCCTCAGTCGCTGATGAAGTACATCACGAAATAAATAAAAAAAAATTAGTGGAATTTACTGCATCAGGATGAGGTTGGAAATTTGAAATGATAAAATGTTATTTCACACAATGAAATATAAGGCAATTCGAGGTAGTTTTTACGTTGATCTCCCTCAAAAATTAAAAACAAAAATGTTGTATAAATGTCAAAACAATGATAACGAATGTTTTCGTTCGGCAATTTTATCTGCTAGACATATTCAAAGTTGTAACTCCGACCGAGTTGAACAATATTTACCGTACAAAGATGAGTTAAATTTTAATGGGATAACTTTTCCAGTGGCAGAGAATCAGATACCAAAGTTTGAAAACCAAAACGATACTTCAATAATGTTTTCGGACTAGATGAATAAGAAAATGCTTACCCTAGATATATTTCAGCGACTGCTACACAAAATGCAATAAATGTGGTATTTTCTAAAGGACATTACAGCTGGATAAAAAAATGTAACGGTTTAGTTAGCAGACAATATAATAAAAAAGTAGGAAATATTTCTGTTACATTTGTTTACAAGATTTTTCTAAACATGGAAAACTGCAGGAGCATCTCACATACTGTGTTAACGTTCAAAGAATATCGATGACAGGAGAGAAAGAAAAGGTATCAAACCTTAAAAATTATAATCATAAGCTAAGTATCCCGTTTGTCATTTATGCTGATTGCGAGTGTTTGCTTGTTCCCGTGGCCGGCGCAAAAAATAATCTAAATAAATCAAGTACAAGAAAAATACAACATGATGTTCCCTGTGGAGCAGTTTATAAAGTAATTTCTTGCGCTAACGATAATTTTTCAAGTACAGCAAAGTTATACAGATACAAAAATGGAGAATCGGAATGTCCGGCCGTGCGGTTACTAAAAAATTTAATAAACAAAGTTAACAAAATTTTCAACAGATTATCCAAACAGCTCCAATAAAGATAACATCCAAACAACAACTTGATTTTGATGAGGCAGTTAATTTTCATATCTGTGAGAAATTGCTGCCTGAACAAAAAGTGCGCGATCACTGTCATTTAACCGGCAAACATCGCGGAGCAGCTCATAACGATTGCAATTTAAAATTTAATGCGTCAAATTTTTGTTCTTGTAGTTTTACATAACTTTCGTGGCTATGATAGTCATATCATTGTAGAAGCATTTGGCGATGGGGAAATTAAATCTAAACTAAAACTAAATAATACAATAAAATGTATTCCAAACAATTTGGAAAAGTATATGTCAGTCACGCTCGGCAAATTACGATTCATTGACAGTCTGCAATTTATGGCAGAACCACTGGATGAGCTGGAAAAAGGATGTAGCAGTTTCAATAATCTACAATGTTGATTTGGTGAAAAATATGTCGATCTGACAAAAAAAAGTGTCTCTCCGTATGAGCATTTCGACAACTGGAGCAGATGTGATGAAACTTCTCTTCTGATAAAGATAAATTTTACTCGCAGCTAAAAATTGAAAATATTACAGATGACGAGTACAAATATGCACAAGATATTTGGAATAAATTTAGTTGTAAAACATTTGGTGATTATCATGATTTATATTTGAAAACAGATGCATTATTACCAGCAGATGTTTTCGAGAGTTTTCGTAAAGTTAGTCATGAAAATTATGGACTAGATCCTTGTTGGTATTATTCTGCACCAGGATTGTCGTGGGAAGCTCTGCTAAAAACAAGCAAGATAGAATTGGATCTGTTGACAGATGTTGATATGTTCAATTTTATTGAAAAAGGTATCAGAGGCGGAATTAGCGTTATAACAAAAAAAATATTCGGTAGCTAATAATAAATATCTGAAAAATTATGATAAAAATCTTCCATTAAATTATATTATTTATCTGGACTATAATAATTTGCATAGTTATGCAAAGTCAGAGCCGATGCCATGTGGTGGATTTCATTGGATAACTCCAGATCAGTTTCTTAAAGAAACTGCGACACATCTCCCAATAGATATCAGTTATTTTGTTGAAGTTGTTCTAGATTATCCTTGTTGGTTACATGATCTACATAACGATTATCCGTTTTGTGCAGAGTCTATGATGATCGATTACAGTTTATTATCTCCTGAACAACAGGGAATGACAACAGCAAAAAATCGATTGTCAATAAGCTAGTTCCAAATTTGGTAAATAAAAGAAATTACGTGATACATTACAAAAATTTAAAACAAGCAGTGGGTGCTGGACTAATTTTGAAAAAAGTTCATCGCGTGTTAAAATTTAATCAATCGTCATGGATGGCAGATTATATACATTTATATACCAAACGTCGTGCTATTGCTCAGACCGAATTTGAGAAAAACTTCTTCAAGTTAAAGAATAAATTCCGTATTCGGTAAAATGATGGAAAATATCAGAAAGGGAGTCAATATTGAAATTGTAAACAATACAAATCGCAGATATAAATTAGTTACCGATGACGGTTTTGTCAGTATGAAAATATTTAATGAAAATCTTATTGCAATACAGTGAAGAAAGACAAATTTAAAGTTAAATATGGAAATCTATGATGGTGCAGCTGTACCTGATATGTCAAAGTGCCTGATGTACGTTTTTCACTATAATTTTACCAAAAATCAGTGGCCAGATTCAGAGTTGCTATTTACTGACACAGACTCGCTAGTTTATAATATAAAATGTGAAGATGTCTAT
>JAECUM010053174.1:0-30913 GCA_016617855.1 Megalonaias nervosa
TTTTTTTTTTTTTTTTTTTTTTTTTTTTTTGGTGCATAGTCAGGTTCCTGTGAGTTATTCATAAGGTATACTGTAAAATATATTTGAATTTGATATTCTCAGATGAATGTTTACCACTGAAATTATATACAACTTCTATATGATTTAAAGAACAATAGTAGATATCTTAAAAGAGATATCACTCATAAAGTTTGTTTTTTGTGGGATTTTCTTCAGTAAACTTCTTGTTTTTCTTTTTTAAACGAACCGTAAATCTTGTGATTTGCTAATCACATGTTTGATATGTTACCTGGTCAATACTGTTTCCAATGATCCTATGACTTAAATCTGTTCAGCGTTAATATTGCATCGCTTGAGATGAGGCGTAGCGGTCACGTTATGGTCATATTGCAAATACATGCAATGATTTGTTTAATCCAAGCATCCAAGGGCTTTTCTTTTTCATTCGTTACAAGGAGAATCTATCACGTGACAGGTTCACATGACGAAATACTACGTTTGGGAGTATATGATAGTAAAGTATAGACTTGTAAATATGCTGTTTTTGCTTGAATGTGTTTAATTGGCATATTGACACTGATCGTCAGCTAGGTACTGCGTTGTTGCTCATTTATTGCGTGTTGTCTGGATTTTTGTTTTTCCCAAAACTGGAAAATCAACACGCTGTGATTTTTCCTAGCTTGACAGAAAATCCATATTTTGCTCCTATTGTGATTATTATTTTTGTTTGTTTATTTATTCTTTTAAATGTAGTGTTTGTTATCGAAATTGTCTATGATTTACCACAAAGCTTTTTCCATAGTTATTGAGTGGGGCAGTTTGAAATCTTTCTACATTTTATTTTCATATAAATCTTAAAATAATGCAGACCAATAACTACATTTGTAAAAAGAGCAGTCTTATTTAATGTCATGTTCACTAATAAACCAGACAAAATATACAATATCATGTGCTGTGTCACTGGCATCAGCGATTGTCATCATTTGTTTATCAAAGTTTTTAAGGGGCGTACAGTATCAAGTATGAAATCGAAACGGAAATAGCTTTTAAAGTTTAACTGTGGGTGCTCTTTAGGGAATCTTGGTCGAATACCCTTTATACGTCTCATATATATGAAATGTTTATTTGGCGCATGACAGTTTATAGGAGAAAAGCAACCTCCCCCCCCCCCAAGAAACTAAATTAAAAAAATACTCCAATTATGAATGGAGCCTTTAAAAAAGGTAAATGGGTGTCATTCAAAAACTTGAACTTAACAAATACAAAAGAAACAAAAAGTTGAAACAAATACAGAATTGAATGAAACTTTATTACCGAATTACAAAGACAATCTAGAAAGCTGAACTTATTTTTCAGATGTGCATATTGAACATAATCAACTGGTTTCTGGCCAATGCATTCGTCCATTTGGAAAAAATAAAGGTACGACTAATGATAATACCAGCCTACTAATGAAGAACTATACATTTATAACAAATCATCGAGAAGTGTATGACAGCCTACTAATTGAGAACTATACGTTTATAATATATCATCAAGAAGTGTATAACAGCCTACATTTATAACAAATCATCAAGAAGTGGATAACAGCCTACAAATGGATAACTATACAATTATATCAAATCATCAGTTTTAGCTCAGTCACATTATTTGTATGGAACTAACCTTTAAATAATGCAAGAACACGTTCTTCTTTTTATGATTTGAAGACATTTTCAACTAGTTGATAGTGCACTAAATAAAATTGGGCAATGTGCAAATAGCATTAACACTTAACTTATTCTTAGCAAGTTCTGATGCATGCTCTTACATTTATCTGAAAACATTTAGCTCTTTTGTATGCATAAGTTCTTTATTTCTTCAATATTTATTACTTTCAGTTTTTCAGAGCTTTTAGTTGTATGTCTTGTATGTATATGCATGTATGTATCAAGTATATTCAAGCAAACGAATGCGAAACGATTTATCTCTATCTCTCTCTCTCTCTCACACACACATACACACAAACATATATATATATATATATATATATATATATATATATATATATATATATATATATATATATATATATATATAATATGTATGTAGTGTGTGTGTGTTTCAGTCTATGCATGTATGTATGTATGTGTGTGTGTGCGTGCGTGCGTGCGTATGTGTGTATGTGCGTGGATGCTCGCGTGCGCGCACGTATGCATGTAAGTATGTATGTATGTATGTATGTATGTATGTCGGTGTTTGTATGCACATGTAATTTGTAAAGCCTTGTACAATGTACAATTTAAATAACATTCAGTAATATTAGAAATACAAGAACATGCATGCCATCAGTATAGTAATATATTACAGTAAATTATAAATTGTTGTTAAGCGGTGGAAAGTAAAACCTCATTAGAATCTGTATTTTATATCTATCAAGCATCTCGAATTTACTTGAACAGACAGGAAGACTCAACGTATGTTTATGGTGACAGTGCCGCAATGCACTATGTTGTTCAGCGAAAATGGGTCCAAATGTGCCATTCATTATCACCAGCTTAAGGAGACAAAGTTCATATCAAACTTATATATATATATATATATATATATATATATATATATATATATATATATATATATATATATATATATATATATATATATATATATAACGTTCATTGAATTCGACAGTAATAAACGCTGCTTCTAAATGACCGTATCAAGCTTACTAACATATCCACTATTTTATTTAGTGGTCTAAAGCGCTCTCCGTTACGGATCACTGCCATCTCACCTCTGTCTGCGTGGGTTCGAGTCTAAGATTCGGCGAATGTGGATATGTGAGAAAGCTTGCCAGTAGCTTCTCGCGGGTCAGTGGTTCTTTCCGGATTTCCCGGTTTCTTCCTCCACCATTAATACTGGCTGCCATGTATAGCCTATCTTGTGCTGAAAAATGGCGTTAAGCCCCACAACAACAACAACAACAACAACTATTTTATTTAAAACGTAGGTAGTTGAACATGTCATTATTATTTGAGGCAATACAACAAAAAAGAGTAGTTTGTTATGCTAATAAAGTAAACAAGATGTAAAGTCAAAACTATAAACAATGCACCACATATGGATTTGCTTCTCATTGGATAACTACTTTTAACGTCACCATTTAGGCTCAATGCAGGGAATATTTAAGGTCTTACATGTATGTTATCTGAAACGAAATTTGATATATACAATAGACCTTCTGTTGCATATATAAACATTTTGTTTTCTTTAATCGAATTAGTCAACCTTATGATTTCCTCTAAAACAAGGCATGCTATTTATTCAGTGAAAAGCTTTCCCTATCACAATAACCTCCAATCCTCTAATTTGATTGATGTAAAATGGACAGCTTTGTTTTGTACGCCTAGACAAAGTTCAATTTGATGGATTATACGTAGTACGTGCACGTATCTTGCATTATAAAGGTAGTTACTTCAGGGACTTGGGCAACGTAAAGACGTGTTTTGTTTACAACAGAACAAAATAATCTTGAAGACATACGGAATCGAGGTAAGAATTATTGATTCTCATTTACCAAAAATGCAGAATTTATGCAACTATCAATATTCATAATATTATAATTGGTCATTCACAACAAATGCTAGCTTGAACTGACGGGCACATGCCTATATATGTACTGAATAATCGTAAGCTCTGGGGGGGGGGGGGTGAGAGAGAGAGAGAGAAGGAATATGGTAAGGTATTTTAACCCTTTTACAGCGCCTCACCTCGTAACCCTGTTAGACCAACCAATCATTTTTATCTATTCATGTACAGTAATTATAGTTCTTTTTCGATAATTAAGTGTTAATTTGGATGTTTCGAATTTTCATGTATAATTAAAGCGATTTTTAAAATTATATTGAATTGTAATTAAATCCAATATGTTTGCTCAGTAAACTTGTGCCCAGATAGGCTTGTCGACCTAGTCCAACTTTCTCTTTATATATATGTTGGTTGTCTTGTTTTGTTGGATGATATTGTGTGGATGTAATAAAATGTGAAACGATCATTGCATCGAATATTCATAAGACACCATATTGGTAATAAACAACTCACATCACATTTTGCATTTAAATATGACATCAGATGTATAAAATACAAACGTTATTTCTGACTATTACAGAACCAACAAAATGCAGGTAGGAATATTAGCTGTTGTTGTGCTGATGAATTTGGGAAGTACAACAGAAGCGCAGTTCCCAAATGAAGGTATGTTTTCTCAATTCGCACGGGCATCAGAGGTTAAAGAAGATACGTAATCTCATTAAACAAAAACTGTTCTGGTTTGTTTTGTTTGGTTTGGTTGTTTCCTAAACCCGCTTTGATGAGCGGCGTGCACTCTTCCCTTCCCACTGACCCGCCTTTACCTCTAACACAACTTAGTCTACTGGCATCAAACTTGCACCGTGGTGCATGTTGAGATGACCATGTGTCGCGCACAAAAACTGATGCTGTGACGTATTTCCGCAATCTGAAAGAAATTCAGCAGCAGAGGAGGTGAACAGACCAAATTGCAGAAGGGTTTATTTTTAAAAATAAAGCTTCCTACAAATGCGAAAATACAAGCGTCAATAACGTTAAACATCGGGAACGGTGAACAGACCACTTTTTAGGAGGGTTTATTTGTGAAAATAAAGCTTCCTACGAAAATGAAGAGACAAGCGTCAATAAGGTTAAACCAAGACCTCTAACCGACCGAGGCTTCTAACAGAGTTGGACTAAACCGAGGCCTCTAACAGGGTTACTTTTTCTTGTATTTTCAAATTCATTTATCGACCCCTTGTGTAGAACACCTGTTGGTCGTCACCCTTGTAGCGACGCTGTCAGTAACTAAATTATTAATAATATTAAATAATAATGAGCGATCTTACGCTAGCCATGGAATCTCGCACAGCTAAACTAGCTCGACAGCGACTAGAGGCAATTAAGAAATATCTTTCCCAGGCCCAGCCCTAGGGCAAGGCGAACGAGGCAACCGCCTTGGGCCCCGCGCTTCTCTGCAATGCAGTTTTTTGCTTGGGGCCCCGCGCTCATCGCTTGCTGCCTTGGGCCCCGCACATCCTAGGGCCTGGCCTGATCTTCCCGTCCGTGATTCTGTCAAGCAACAACTACAAGCGCTTCAGGAGTCTCAGCTTGAATTCACAGAAGGTACAGAACAGTTATTTAAACCAACTGTCGAACCAAATAAACTATCCTGACAGAACGTGAACTCAAGCACTTCAATGAGGCCAAACGATCAAAGACCGGTGTTAGACTTGATCTTTCTGCGGGTGCCATTAAAGATATGGCCAAGAAGGGTGGTATATTTCCACTTCTTGCAGCTATACCAGCGTTGATAGCCACTGAAGCCCCAGCTGTTGCAAAAGCAGCTGCACCTGGTGCTATTGGAACTTCCGCAGGATGGCATTAAAGAAAGCAACCGGTCACGGGTTAAAGACTGCCAAAAATATAGCGGGGTCTAAGACTGCCATGAACCCCTCATTCGTGGTACGGTTGATGTCTGAGACTACCTGGGACACTTCGCTAAACACAAAGTGTTTCGAGCTTCCCATGTCCAGTTTTTTTTTTTATTTACCTGATGCTGCTAAAAAATTAAACATCAAAAACTTCAGAGGTGTTTTTACGCGTGATCAATTACCAAAACAACCAAGCCGTGTTGAAACCGGTATATTAATCTTAGATGGAAGTTCTGGTCCAGGTACTCATTGTGTTGTATACGCGATTGATCCACGTGGAGTTGTTTATTTTGATTCGTATGGGTTGGCGCCACCAAAAGAATTTTTAAAATATGTTAGCAGAATCGCTAGCAATTCCGTCTGGTATTCAACATTACCAACACAGGCAATAACTGATCCACCAATATGTGGCCGTGAAGTACTCGCTGTGCTCGATGCTGTGTCAAGGTCCCTAACACCTCCTCATAAAGTCGTGCACGAGTACACCACCAGACAACATCGTCGTCCAACGTTTTAAACAGGTCTTAGTGAATATGCAATGGTAGATATTTACGGAAGACCTGCTCTGAGTCTTATTCAGGGCAAGCCCCAAGGTGACTTATCCAAAAATGCAACCCTTGACCAGGTCAAGGATGAGCTCGCTAAACGTTTGCGTCTAACAAATGAAGTTGTTGTTTTTCAGGATCAGAAAGGACGATTAAAAACGAGCAATATCCTGTTGACAGATATTATTCTGCGGGTTCCAGGTGCGACCGAAGATAACTTAGTGGTGTTTGCTAAAAACGTAAAATTTAAAACTCGGAGGAATCAATTCTAACAATAACGGGAGAGATTACTGGACGTATCAGAAGAACTGGAGACATTACTTATGGCGATCTCAACATAAGCAGAAATACAATTATCGGTGTGAGAGAACCAAAATCAGACGATGACGTGGCAACAAAAAAATACGTAGACAGCAATGAGGCCACGATCAGAACTGAGATCAGTAAATACGTTGCTAAAACTGGCGATGCAATGACTGGCTCTCTCAATATGGCTAATAATAAAATTACTGGTCTTGGAGAACCAGAATCAAACGATGACGCTGCAACGAAGAAATACATCGACAATAGCAACATCCCGATGATGACTTCGTTAATGACAATCAATGATGGAATTACCACGTTTAGATCCGAATATGCTAATCATGTAACCGCGTTTATAATTTTTTTGTAGAAACGTAAATAGAACCATTAATGAGTCCAGCAGTCATTGATATTAAGCTCTCTGACATAAAAAAGATGGTATAGTAGATACGGTAGCGTCTGGATCAGCATTATGGACACCACTCAATAAGTCCATTAAAATACCGCTAAGGTTACCGGAATATACAGGTTCTCAGTACTCGGCGTTACAACATTTACAATTTCACGGCGTTATCCATTTAACGGATCTTCTGGATCTATGTTAGCGATATTGGAGCAAAACGACGAGGAAACATTCGAGGTGGAATCCGAAGAAAAAGGCCTCAGCGTGTTGTACTATTGGTGTATTGAATTCGTCGCTAATATACCACCCACTAAGAGTGTTAGTAATCCACATAATGAACCAATCGATTGACGTTTAACGTTTTAGATACGAGTGAGTGTGTTTATGGCATACCCAAATAAAAAATATTATTGATGCGTACACAGTAAAACAAAAAACACCTCCGACGGGTCGTTGTTACTGACATAATTGTATACTCTGCATCCGCGGTAGTCGCTGAAACAGTAACGGTCATCGGCGCATTTTCAGCCACCTACATAATAGCACCAGTAATAGGAATTGGTGTTGCAGTTATAACCGGTGTTGCTGGTATTCTTAATATCATCGCAGAAAGATATCTACACTCGCACACGCCAAATTATCATCACTGATATCATCAGGGCTCAATGATGGAATAATATCAGATCAGGAATTCGCATAAATGATTAAGGCTTATAATGAAGCAACTGGAAACCAACCCTTTGACTCTGTCAAGGTAGAATCTCAGCGGCAGACACCGCCGTTGCCGACAAAATATGTATTTAGATCTCTGACTTAAATAATAATGTCGCAAGATCAATCAGGGCGATTGCTTGAACAAATCGTCGCTAATACAACACCACCAACAACCACGATGATATCAGCGAGCTCAACCAAGCCAGAGTTTGACGTAAGCTTTCCAACGGCAATTCCAGCGAAGGAAATAGCTCTAGCATAATCGCGAGTATATTACAGCTGGCCAAATATTAGAGCAAAGTCATTCGGCGGGATGCAAGCAAATAATTCATTGGTATTTGCGTATAAAAATAAATCTGATGGAAACCCCGATTGGCAAGTTGTTGGTATTCCTACGGGCAGTTATCAAATGGAACAGATCAATAGTGAATTCCAACGCGGAATCAAATCTATTACAGGAAAAGAATCTTAAATCGGTATTACGGTTCACGAGCCAACGTTATCAGCCGCGTTAGAAATATCAACGCCTGACTTCAGCGTCGATATATATCAGTCGCCGATCCTAACTGTGTTATGATGGCCAGAAGTGCCACCACCAGCACCACTAGCACCACCGCACCCTCAACGACCTGATTATATTTCAGACAAACGCGCGTATTGGGAAAATACTCCAAATTGTAAGAGTTCTTTAGCTGTGGAGAGGAATAGATTCTAACCCCGACAGTGGTAGATTCATTGTTCTCAAAGATGAAGTTCGGGTAAAGCTATCCCCGTTAAAATGATATGGGAATATACCCTCCCAGGATGTCATATACCGAAGATGATATCAAACTATTATTCGATGAAATTATTACAAACGATATCGCGACAAATTACGCCAGTTATTTGTCGAGTATCTTTTTGACGTTGGCAATTATCCAAGGGAGGAAATCATTAAACAAATAGAACTTCTGAACCAGGTTACATCAGATCTCGAAACTGTTCATCAGAGTATTATGCAGGATGTGATTGAAGCCAGAGATGGATTTATTGCATCTGATGGCAATATATACTAATATAAACAATTATTCCTGAACAAATATTCGACCGCAACAACTCCATTGTCAGAGGCAGATCTGCCAAAGTTTAAACCTCCCGGATTTAACGCCGACGAGCTGAAGAAAAATGTCAGTAACATCTTCGGTGAGTACTACCCCAAAATCATTGATGCATGGAGAGCGATATTCACTCCTCCGAGTATTCTAACCCATAACAACAATCCAGACGGTGGTGTTCGTCATGTATCACCAGGTGTTGTCAATATTGCATCAACGATTGCAGTTAATCTGGTGTGTGATGCGATCGATGGTAGCTATCATGTAGATCTTGAAAGATCCAGGCAGGCACAGGTGGGATATATCCTATATTCAATTACTCTCTAAGTATCCACCTGGATTTTTGATTGTGTCAGTACCTGTAAATCCGGTTCATTTGAGATGTCATAATCCACTATTATCACGGATACATTTCAGACTTACTGATCAGCACGGACACCTTGATTTGCTAGATGAATCTTTGACGATATGTTTGTATGTGCGTTCGTGAGTTCGTAGAACGTCGAGATGGTAGATCCTGACTGTCAAGGGGAGTAAACAATTCCTCCCGGGTATATCCCGAAATACTAAGGTTTCATTGGGCCCATGGAACCTTACAACGATAATGAAAAAATGAATTATATTTGTGCGGTATTATATAATGTACCATCACACGAGAGTTTTTCTATACAACAAAGCGGTACTCGAAAATGCCATCAAAACAATCTTGACACTTCTCCACCGCAGAAAAGTTTAGTGTTAATATACTTATTGATGATTTTGGCGATGAAAAAGTTTTGTTATCGCAGGAACAGGTAAATGAGTTGCAACGAGAACATATTATTACAGCTGTATGGGATAGGAATCAAATTCTGAATTACGCACATTCTTGCCTAAATGGTCCAAGTTACAAGAAATACTTTAAGGGTTGTCCGAAAATTAAAATTCGTTGGAGTAACTACCTAACCAAAACAAAATAATAGCATAAACACCGCCGACAATAGTCAAAACGCGCGCTATTTTTTCATTGTTTACAATCCGTTACAACTTTCATTTTCACAACTTTCACTTTCACAATCCGGTTGTTTACAATTCAATTATTTACAATCCGATTGTTTACAATCGCATATAATTTTTTTAACTGTCTTACACGTGTACTCAATCATTTTTGTTTTATATTCTTGAGATAACTCTGATCTAATTTTCTCTATCGCCTGTGTGTGTGGAACGAATTGCCGGACATTTGTATCATCAGATACATAAACTAGCGAGTGTTTCACTGCCTGTTGGAGTAGCCTAATAAACCTGTATTCGGTTGCTAGTGTGTATCTTCCTTCAGATTTTCGTTCTTGTAATATTTTCAGGATCAAGTTGATCAGAAAGTTCTATATCATCGTCATGAAATTTTTTAATCGCAGAAATAATCGCATTAATATTTTCGGAATTCATTATATAATACATATCTGTTTAAAATAAAACAAACAATAAAGAGTAAGAGTGATGAGCAATTTGTCGTTCCATGGGGTCCCTTCATGGTGTACCCTTCAATGAGGCTGTTTTCATTTTGGCTGACAGTTCTTTCCGACTGTCTTTTCTATGGGGTACCCTTCGATGAGACTATTTTTCTTCCTTGACTTGTGAAAGTTTCACCACTTTTACTGTCTATTTTATCAATGAGGAGGGGGCTCCTGTTTTCCATCTCACGGTAATAACCTTTAAATTTTGTGCACACCTCCCCCAAATCAAACCCCGGAGAGTGCAAAATCAGCACCCACCACCTGTATAACAAGATGGGGGGGGGTGTACACAAATCTTTAGTGATCATTATATCTTTCTGTTCGGCTTGGATTCCCCAATTATTAAATTATTTTTATCGCAACCGTCGACTAGGGATTGGAACACTAATTTCCACACGATGAGAATGAAAATCAGCAGCTCTACCGCTCGGCCACGGATCCTTTATTGCTATCATATGTTTTAAAAAATTATTATGAAGTCATCAATAACTGGAAATCTAAAAATAGTTCGCCTGGATTACATCCAAGGAGGTGTGCCTTCTTTTTATTTTCATCTATTCCTCTTGTTTATTGTTTTCCTGACAGAGTCAGGGACAGAGTCCTGGTGTTAACACACCAACAGAAAGAGTCCTTGTCTAAAGATACCAAGGGGACAAGGATAACTTTTTTCTAAGAAACACAGGAACCCCAACAAAAAAATTTATTTCCTCCACAAGTTGAACCGTCATAGAATATTACACAAATACAAGCGAGGCTACCGTTTAATCCCTCAACAAGTGGAGGAAGCTTTGCTTGACAGAGTTATTTCCATTTACTGAGTTTCACGCTTGAGTTTTACTCCTGAGTTTTACTCAGGAGGGAGATACTGAAATATTATTTTTTGTTTGTATTTCTTTGAAAATGTTGAGTTGATTATATTATCTGCGACACGCTGTACCGAAGCTAGGAAATACAGAAATATTTGGAAGCTGCATATATCGATTGAAATGCTATTTCTTCGCCTGTCTCTGTATTTACAGATTTAACTTATCTTGGACATTTTATCTTTCTTTCCAGTACACCCCCTTCACAATTCTGACTCTGTGCAATAGCCTGAAGATTATTCAAAGAATTATCCATTTTTTGGCAGTTAATATGATCAATCACAAGACCTTTCTCGATCAGACCATAGAAACATTCATAAATAAAATTTGTGACAAAGATACTTTTTTCCCCAACAGTGAACATGAGATAACCAGCATTACTAACAGAACCGACTGGATTTTTTAGTCTACAGTTCCTAATCACAACTGCACGCGATGCCTCATAATTCTTGATGATGGGGTGCGTTACAAATTCATCAGCGTTTATTTCCTTGCTCCATTTATATAGTGTATATCACTTGTCTAAATTATTATTTTATTGCTAGAAAAAATATGTGGGATGCTTTTAATGTGAAAATCTAGCGAGATAATCTCCAGCGTTTATTATAGGAGATTCAACGTTGACGTCGTTGGCGTTATTTTCTTAGCATAATACCGTTTCAAAGCTCTGTATTTTCTGGCTCCAAAGTCTACACACAAAACTGCGTTTTCTCCCTGACTCCCTTGTTACATTGCAAACACGGCTTTGGTCCTAGACTCCCTCGTCGCACACTTTGTAGGTGGTATCCACAGAAATCCGTTACACAAGTCTTATTACAGGGAGTTGTAGATCCAATCATCAACCACTTGCAACTATTCTTTGCTGGCATCATTGTATATTATAAATTAAAGTTTAATTTAAATATATATTTGCCTTAATTTTATAATGGAGAAGTTTACAAGATTATCTGCGATCAAACCCTCTCAAGCTAGATTCGATCTTGACAGAATAACCCCTGATTTGCCGAGGAGAGCTCTGGTTGATGTTGATTTGACGAGTAAGACTTTAATCAATCATATCCGTGAAGCCATGAGAGAGTTTCGCAACGATGGTGCGGCTTATGTGTGGTCAACATTCAAAATTAGGCAAGACGATAACCCCCAGATTGATGCTACAATGAAAAACCAGTGAGCAAGGACAATCCTTAATTATCTCGACGAACAAAGATACTTTTTTAGAATAAAATTTATCGTAGCAGTAGACGCCACCACGGTAGACGCCACCGAAGTAACCTGAATCATCCGTGACAAACGTGACCCTGTTCGAGAATCACACCGCGTTGGGGATGTTGTCACCTTAAATAAATATTCCAAACCAGGAATACTAACGGGTATCGACAAACCATATTAATGGCGAGCATACCTGTGACGGCAGTTGTTTATGCGATATATCCGCTGAATGATAATCCTAGGGTTGATGACCTCCTGCCAATGAAAATTTCGACCAACTAGAATCGTCTGAATTGTGTTGCCGAAAGAGTTATAAAACATTTCACAAACTCGATACGTGGTTTAACGGATCTGAGACGCAAAACAATAAATGAATGGACAGAACGCCTTAAAGAAAATAGAGCTACAATAAGAGACGTTGTTGAGTTGGGAAAAAAAATTAAATTTCCAATATTGGTGAAGACGCCAACCGGTGAGATTTTGTAAGAATCAAAATATAAATCAAAGGGAGCTTCGATAGAGATCGTTGATCCTAAAGCTCACGCGTGGACGTCGGACGTAACATTATTTCCATGAGTTTGAACTGTTAAAGTTTATGACGGTGATTTGTTCGATTTTATCAGAAATATCAGTAAGAGTGACCCTGTATCCGTGTGGTTGTTTCAAATTTCCGAATATTGCTATTATGATCAGTGTCTACGGCCTAATGGAGATATTTATCGTACAGAATCTCTTCATGGCTAGATGATGAAGAGTGCGTTAAAATACACGAACGATGCTAATATTATTGAACGATTACTCTATAACTGCTTCACGTTCCTCAGTTGCTGCTCGCTTTGCTCAGAAGGAAAATTAATGGAGGCCAACACGGCTTGAATTTCTTGAAGATATACAACGCATTTGGGTCGAATACGGACAGGGCGGATTGTGGAATACTAAATACGATTATAAGGATTTTATCTCAGTTGATATGGTTGCATGTTATCCTGGAAGATTTCTTGGAATGGGAGGGTGTTCTGAGTATTTCAAAAGATTTGGACATCCAACACACCAAGTGACTCGAGTTGCGATAAATGGGCCCTTGCCAGATTTTGACTTAACTGGATTCGCATGTATTACGTCTTTCGAATTTGCATCAGAAAACCTTCATCCGATTGTAACTGTTTGGTTTGGTCGTCATTTTAATAAACGTGATTGGACTCCATAGTTTTATTACGATATATGCTTGATGCTAAAATATTCATATAGTGAACCGTCAGTGAAGCAATAATATCGTATCGTCCACAAAAATAGTCTGGCTACCAAAACCCTATATTTGAGAACTCATTTCTCAACGATGTCAATTGCGATATCAGAGACTATGAAATTAAACTTGCAAAAGATCTTGGTTGAAAAATAATTGGAAAATTTACACAAGGAGGATCATATGATCATAAACGACATTGTACAAAATTAATTATCGACGATGCTGAGCTCGATTTCATAACTGCTGATACAACAGAGAAAACTATTGTTGTAAATCGAAATAATGTTAACTTATCCGACGAAGCCAAATTAGGAATAATTGTGAGCTACGTTGATGGCGACTCACCATAGTTTACTCATTAAGATCTTCGATGTTAGCGTATGTTTGTATAAACTTATTATCAATGATAACAGATTTCCTGATACCGAGGTTAGAGTCGCCACGAATTCATTTTATATAAGTTAAAAAATGCAGGATTGATAAATGAATTACAGATCGGCGTTGATGCATCATGGGGCGAATGGAGAATAAAAAGAGAAAAAATACTCAGTTATTCTGAATCTGCTGATTATAGATCTGAGGATATATATTATAAAAATAGTCAAATGTCACAACATCATCAGCACCATCGGTATATGATCCTGTGGCCAGACATAAAACCGTTTATCTCAACGGACCTGGTGTTTCTGATAAAACAACACGTGCGACTTAATTATTTCGGAATTTTGACATGATTGTACCAACTCCGACTCACCGACTCGCCAGAGAGATGAGAAAAAGAGGGGTTAAGTCTCATACTTATCACAATTTCTTTCGATTGAAGGGAGATGCGTGGACACCTGAACAAATAAGTGAGAAATAGATCCCTAAGATTATTATCTGGGATGAAATATGCACGGTATCCATTGACGTATTAAAAATATTTCTTGATTGGTTATTGACTCGGAATACTGCTGTTATAATATATGGTGATTATGGTCAACCACCACCTTTAGTTGGCTCATGTCCGCATGACTGGCTGACAGAATTCGTAGATTATTATGAGGAAATACTTGATGATCATAGAGCTATTGATGAATCGCTGAAAGCGTTCAAAAAGCTAATCAGACTGCAGCCAGATAAGATTCAATGTGAGATAATGCGTGAGATAATTCCAGAAACAACAAAAACAATTTTTGGAAGTTGTGGAGACCTGCTGATTTGATAGTTGCAAGTCGGAAGATAGTTCGTGCTTCACTTCAGCAACAATTATTTCTGTTACATAAAGAAACGTTTTTAGATCTACCTGTGCCATTATGTTATCGCCCAGCATATACACGTAAACAAAATATTGATATTGAAATTCCTGAATCGTCAGAGAAACAAAAGCTCGTTCTTAATGATATTGTTGTTGTTCCTGTTAATATTTTTGACAGCGCGTTAACGATGGATAAATCTCCATGGACTCTAGGATATGCTATAACTATTCATTCATTACAGGGATTAATTATTTCGGATACTAATATTTGGATTGTCGATGATCATATCGAATGGTCTAACCTAGTTTATCTAGCAGTGTCGAGAGTCTGGAAAATGATTTTTGAGGTATTTCCCCACCTACCTCCCGATCTCGTAATATTACCCGACTTTTCGCAGAGAACTTCCGATTATTACATTATGTCTGTCAATTTTCATTTCTCAGAAGAAAACACCAAACCATACATAAATAGATACATGGGCGCCCTCAGCAACGGTCAGGGGAGGTCACGTGCCACCTCCATCATACTGCATATATATATATATATATATATATATATATATATATATATATATATATATATATATATATATATTCCGACAAGTTTAATTAAATAATTAATATCACACAATAGTTTTTTTCTTCAGTAAATAGAATGTTAAGATTAAACATTATTCACGTAAATTTCAGATTTTTCAAACCACTGTAATAGTACTATAGTAAAAGAAAATAAAAAACATAAACTTGTCACCAATTAGCTTAAATCCCATGAATGATCATTGAATGCTGTGTAATTTTCTCTGCAAACAAAATCGCATCTCCATTTCCGCCAAAGAAACGCGGCCAGTTAACACCGACAATCCTCTACCGTATATATAAAGTTTACTTACCATGATTAAATTAAAAGAAGCAATAAAACAAAATATACCATGCAATATATGTGCCCCCAAAGAACTAATTCAGAAAAAATATTTTATTCAGTAAACACTGTTACATGCCTTGACACTTAAACCTAAGGAAATAAGGTGGGACATAAAACGTGGGAAAAACAGTTGCCACATGTACGGTAACTTGTGACTGCAGATTTGAACTATTGAAATGAAGTCCTAGGCGTCATAAGTTACAACAAAATAGGGCATCGTTTATTTGCCAATCAATTGCTGGTGCTTACACACACACACTGTCGAACTTGGCTTCTTTGAAGTATGTCCGAAGGGCAGTCCTTTTCACAAGATAAATGCAAGGGTAAGGATTAACTGTTAATTAGAGTCACACTGGCTTTATTGCTTGTGTACTTAAGTCAGAACTTTAGCTATTTTGCAGTTTAGCCACAACTGACCAGAATGTGAAAAAAGGGGCTTGTCCTGGGGTATAATAAGGCGTATCACAGGGAGAAATGGCGCGTCCCATGTGCGCTTGCGCATTGGGGCAAGTGGGTAGGGCCACTGTGAAACTTTGATTTTTACCTGACCTCTTTTCTTTTAATCGCTGCTATTTAAGCTGCCCAAGGAATAATTTTATATCGGTTCCAATCATTACAGATTACCGTTTATACATGCTACATGTAACATGCATAGACTGAAAGGGTTTTTATTCTTTTTGTTTTGTTTCTTTCTTTGATAAATTTTAATTTTTTCAAGATCACTGAAAATTTTGTTTTCTCGAAACACGACGGTGTCAGGGGTTTAGAATCTTATTTTTAGCAAAGCTTCCATTTGATTAAAATCAGATCTCAATTTCACTTAGACTGTGCCGTGTTAAGGCATGTATATCAACATCTTGAAAATACATTTTTACTCATTTCGTAAGAGCGATCAAAGTTGCCTCAGGGAAACAATTTTTTTTTTTTGTTGACAAGCCCGACGGACACCTCACTTTGAATACAGGATGCGCCCGAACTAAATTTAGAGGGGCCCCGGGTGTCGGGCTATCGGACATTTTTTTTAGCACTGCTGGTGTAGATAAAAGATCTGTGAATTGATTTCTGCTTTTTGTGGTCACTTACTCGGCCTATTTTCGTAACTCACACGTTTAACACTTTTCCCAGGATCTAAAATATCCAACGGCATGTCTGGAACAGCACCAACTTTCAGACCAGGCCTAGCATTTGCGTATCCTAAAGCTGCCATTTTTTCAGGATCCCTCTCGTACCATTCCAGCAGCAAAGAGGGTGAAAAGACCAAGGCGGCGCGCAAAAATAAAGGTTCCTACAAAAAATAAAAAAATAAGGTCGATAAAGTCAAACTGAGGTTTATTTTTCAGACATTAGGCTGAGTCGTTTGCATCCTATTGGTCTCACCCACTCTGCTGCTAAATATTACTTCTAAATGAATATAAATATTTTTTCTGAATAAAAATATACAGCAACTGTGATGATCGGTCTACCATTTCGCGGCCCCTTCATTGCCAGTAAAGCCTTTATCATGAGGTCCTAAGATTCTTTTCATTGGTGTCTTTGTTATGACGCTTTTCATTTGGAAGGCACTATTCATGGTTAAGGTCTATCTTATGACCCACTGGCACCCCATGAGACTTTTTCGTCCGGCGAACATTCTTTCTGAATGTCCTTGTGCGGGTACCCTTCAGTGTCAAGGTTATGATCTCATATCACCCTGCTGTTTAGACACACATAAACACCCCCCCCCCAGCGAATTCCTAATGTGTGAGAAACGAAATATTAGAAATTCAGAGGGTTGTCTAGGTATGTCGATTTCATGTACCCCGCCCCCCAAGCAGCGGTGACGATCGTTCTACCATTTGGCGGATCCCTTCATTGCCATTAAAGCCTTATCATGAGGTCCTAAGAGTCCTTTTATTGGTGTCACAGACACTCTTCATGGTTAAGGTCTATCTTTGACCCACAGGCACCTAATGAGACTTTTTTTGTCTGGCGACATTCTTTCTAAATGACCTTGTGTGGGTACACTTCAGTGTCAAGGTTACGAGCTCACATCACCCTGCTGTTTATTTTAGGGGCGCCAGCGCATAGACATCCCCCCCAGCGAATTCCTAATGTGCAAAACGAAATAATAGAAATTCAGAGGGCTGTCTAGGCATATTGATTTCATGTAACCCCCCCAAATCAAACCCCGGGGTAAGTGCAAAACAGCACTCACCACGTTGTTCAACGTGGCGAGGGGACATGAAATCTCTTGGGGCCGCCCCCAATTATTAAATTATTATTGTTAAGACAATTGGCATCGGATCTCCACCCCCAACATATGTCCGGTACGGGGAATCGAACCACGGGCCTCGAGTGTGAGAGCCAGACGCGCTAACAACTACACTATGAACTTTCAGTTACAAATATACGTTTAAAAAATAATCATATAGTTACCTAGGAGGAAATTCCTATGCGTGATTCTGAATTAAATATAGAATAAAATATCTACAACAATCTTACACATTTTCGCCTTGATTAAAATATACTCTAGTCCCGAGAACCAAATGTACAGGAAATGAAATGACACGCATAAATCAATACTGATGTAGTTTGCAATCTGCTCCAGGCAATACGCAGTTATATATATATGTGCTGTTCATTCACACAGAGATATTCACTGTGTCCGTGATTACATTCTTGACTGTGTCAAGGGGCTGAAACTTCTATCAATGGAGTAAGTACTTTTTTCATAGGTATTTTCTCTAAACACAGATACAATTACTGATTCTACATGTTGTATAACTGCGGTGAGTGCATGCAGGCGATCTGAGGAAGCTATGAATATCTCTGCTGTTCATTTGCGCAGTTAAGATATAGGTTACGATATATCCTTGACTTAGTCCCTGAACGTTGTTCGGGACAATGTCAAGGGGGGAAATAACTGCTTAATTACTCTATCGCTTACCTGACAGAGTTATTTCCTCTGCTGATAGCATCAAGGACCAAAAATTTTATCGATACCTATACGATACCTCGACCTAGGATCATGTAAATTTATTGTGATAAATCCATGTGGGGTAGCTTGTGCTTTTGAAAAAAATTTTTTAATTTAATCATATCCATATCCCCTGAACACCAAGCTTGATGAATGTTTCGCAGCGTATGTATATCGGCTCCATTAAACACAACTAAAATATTACAGTTATCTCTGATCACTTTTGGTATTTGTGTATACCGCTGGGTAACATAAATCACGTCTGTGTTTTTATGTCTACCTCTGGAAAATATCCGGGCAGGATTTGATTTTTTGTCCAGCATCACATCATCGTATACTACAAGATTGTTAATAAATCCGTCAAGGTCGTCTACGGATGGGGCTTCATCAATATCGGTAATAAAATCAATAATATTATCGCGGTTTTCGTTAAACGACTTTGCATTTTCATTAAAATCCTTAAGTACTTCATAACATCTTTGATCATCCACGGATGGAGCTACTAAATATAACTTATCCCACTTGAGCCATCTCATTATCAAATTAAGCAATAATTGTGTTTTGCCTGATCCAGAAGGACCTATTATGATTGCTCTAATAGAATTTGGCAATACTGGATGATGTTTGACTGGCTCTTGTTTTCGTGTCGCTGAAAAGTCAATTATATCCACGATAATAAATAGCATATATTTATATTGTGTTCGATGTAAGGCACCCACCCCCACCGTTGGTGGAACCAGTGGATTAACAACAATGATAACAAAAAATAAAAGACGTGCACTGACAGGTAAGTGTGAAAAATGTGGTACAAAAAAATACAAATTTCTTTCGTCTAGCACAAAGATAGGTGGAGATATTACCGCGTCGTTGGAAAAATTACCAGAGGCTCCGTGGGCGAAGTATCCCGGAGAAAAACATATCCGGATACAATTAGTGTGGTCCTGGGACTCGACTTGATATCCAACTCGATAACCAAGATCAACCAAAACCTGGAGAGTGTCCAATAAATAAGATTGATCAAGCGTGTCATGTTCATGATGTTGCGTATAAAAGAAAGGATTTACAGCTACGACATATTGCAGATGTGAAATTGATTCATGCGTTAAATTCTATACCTGACAAATCTTTCTAGTGAAATCTGCTATGAAAGGTAAACTAATGCTAGGGGATGGTAATTAATTATATGACTATTATAATGGAATCTGTTTATTATAGCCCACGAGAATATTGGAAGGGCAGAGCAGCGATTAGTAGGTTTGCTGAAGCAGCAAAAGTCTCACGTGCTGTTGCTGCAGCGTGGTTAGCACGACAGGCAATATGGCAAATCTATCTGCGTTCACCTAAAAAAAATTCAGTACGCGTATTTTGATGCCAACACTCCCAATGAAGTTCATCAGGCAGATATTTTGTTTTTACTACACGATACCATTAAAACACGTGGACGTCAATCACGCACATACAAATACGCGTTAACTGTCGTTGACGTTGCAAGTAGATATAAAGAAGCAGAACCATTATCAAATTAAACAGCATCTGAAGTTGCATCTGCGTTTGAACGAATTTATCAACGAGGACTTTTGCGATGGCCACAGTTGCTACAAGTTGATCCTGGCAAAGAATTTTTTGGTGCAGTATCATCTTTGATGAAAAAACATAATGTCAAAATCAGACGAGGACACGCCGCAATTCATCGTGATCAGGCAATAGTTGAACGATTTAATCGAACACTCGCTGAGCGGTTATTTGGATATCAGTATGCGAAGGAAATAATTCAAAAAGACAATAGATCTCGTGAATGGGTTGCAAGATTACCAGATGTGATAGGTGCGTTAAATAATGAAATTAATCGTTCAATTTCTATGAAACCAATTAATGCGATTACAAAGAAGCATATTCCACCTGACAATGTCAGGCAACGACACGATTCTCTCTCTCAACCAGTACTAGGTAATGTGACTGTCAGATATTTATACGAACCCGGTGAACTTGAAAGGGGTAAAAAAAGAGCAACTGATCCTATCCGGAGTGTGACTACACATAAAATTTCTAGCGTGGTTAGATCTACGGGTAGACCTGCAATATACAGACTAGATTCAACTGCTCCTCAACGTGGATTTGTACGTGAACAGTTACAAGTAATTCCTGAAGACACACAATTACCACCGCGTTCACTTTTGTAAACTGGCACCAGGGCGTCCAGCGCCCCGCCGTCGATTACATTCAAGACAGGTCAGCATCACATTTTCGCGTGTGTGACCAGGACTACTATTAATTCTGTCTACGGTAAATGGTCTTGGATTATTATTCGAATATTCCCAGTTACAACTTGCACAATGATTATTATGTCGTTGTTTTAGTGTTGTAATAAATTCAGCATCAATATCAAAGTCGCGATTACTTTGTTTGTCACATTACGTATACCCAGATAGTTTTCCTTTTCTTATTACGCCATTGCTAGCAGTTTGATTATTATTTTCTGTACAATTCATAACCCTGTGCAGTTGAGATATTCTTCTAACTCGAGACACTGCGAGATAAACTAAATTTGACCATTCGATTCTATCATCGACAATCCAGATATTTGTATTAGTAATAGTTAGTCCTTGTGACGAATGAATCGTTATAGCATATCCTAATTTCCGTGGAGTTTTATCCATGATCAACGCGCTCTCAACAACATCAGCATCAACTAAAACAATATCATTTAACACAAGATTTTGTTTTTCATTTGTTCCTGGAATCTCAACTTCAACATTCTGTCGTCGAGTATCCGCTGGGCGATAACACAATGGTACAGGTAGATTTGAAAATTTTCCTGATGTAACAAAAATAATTTCTCTTGCAATTCATCACGAACTATTTTTCTACTCGCAACTATTAAATCATTTGGTCTCCACAAATTCCAAAAATCATTTGTAGGGGTTTCTGGAATTACTTCACGCATTATCTCACATTGTATTCTGTCTGGCCGTAGTCTGATTAATCTTTTACACTCTTTCAGAATTTCACCAATAGCTCTATGATCGTCAGTTATCTCCTCATAATAATCCACAAACGTTTTCAACCACTCGTGTGGAGACTGACCAACGAAAGGTGGTGGTTGACTATGATCACCGCACATTATCACAGCAGTATTCGCTGTCAGTAACCAATCAAGAAATATTTTTAATGTTTCTAACGATACCGTACAAATTTCATCCCAGATGATAATCCGGGTATATATTTTTCACCCATTCGCTCATGTGTCCACGTATCTCCGCACCATCTGGAAAAACTATGATAAGTTTGAGATTTTACTCCTTGTTTATTTATTTCTCTGGCTAGTCTGTGTGTAGGTGTCAGCACAATCATATCAACGGAGTTCTTCAAACTCCTACGAAATAATTCAATGGCACGTGTTGTTTTTCCAGAACCTCCAGGTCCATTAAGATAAACGGTTTTATGTCTGGCCACAGGATCAAACACAGATGGTGCTGTCGATGCTAATATTTGATTGTCCGTGATACAATCACGGCGGTAATATGTCTCCGCGATTTCAACATCTGCAGATTCGAAATAATCAAGGATATTTTCTTTTTTTATTCTCCATGATCCCCATTCACCATTACCGAGTAGCGGTTATAGCAAATCTGTATACGCGCTATTTATATAAAATGAATCCGTGGCAACTCTAACCGCGTAACGAAGAAATCTGTTTATCATCGGTAATAAATTTATGGAAACGTAAGCGAGCATAGAAGATCTAAAATGAGTGAATTGCCGTGACTCACCATCAATATAACTCACGATTGTGCCCAATTTAGTTCCGTCTGATAAATAAGCATTACTCCGACTCACAAATGTGTTTTTTTCCGTTGTATCAGCAATTATAAAATCAAGTTCAGCATCATCCATAATTAATCTTGTGCACGCTCGTTTATGATCATATGATCCTCCTTGAGTAAATTTACCAATTATTTTCCTACCAAGATCTTTTGCAATTTTATTTTCATAATCAATCATATCAGGATTTTCTTCATATTCTATCAGGCAATATTTCTTTTGCTGTGGTAACCAAACTTGTTTCTGCGGACGATACGATATAATGGCTTCGTTTACGCTCAACGAACACTAAAATTTCAGTATCAAGCATATATCGTAATAGTACTTTTGGAGCCCAATATTTTTCTGAGAAATGTCTTCCAAACCAAACATAAATAATCGGATGCAGATCACAGCAAAACTCAAATGAATCTATACAAGCAAATCCAGTTAAGTCAAAATTTGGTAAGGGTCCGTTTATCGCAACTCTGGTCAACTCGTGTGTGGGGTGACCGAATCTTTTAAAGTATTCAGAACATCCTCCATATCCAATAAAACTTCCAGGATAACCATATCAACCGATATAATATTTTTATGATCGTATTTAGTATTCCACAATCCGCCATGTCCGTATTCGACACAACTGTGCTGGATATCTGCAAGAAATTCTAATAGTGTCGGTTTCCATGACTTTTTCTCCTGAGCAGCGTGGGCAGCAACCGATGAAACGGTGAAACAATTATTTAGTAATTGTTCGATCCTGACATCATTGTCAGTGATAGAATCCTTGATAGTGTCGTCAGTGATAAAATCCTTAATATTATCAAGGGGTATATATTTCCGAGCAGTATTTGTCATTTCTTCGTGGAGTGATTCTGCACGATAAATTTCACCGTTAGGTCGTACAAACTGATCATAATTTACGGATTCTGAACTTCGAAATAACCACACAGACACAGGGTCACTCTTACTAATATCGTTGATGGCGTCGAATATATAATCGCTGTAAAATTTAAGTATTCTATCTTGTGGAAATATTGTTACGTCGGACGTCCATGCGTGTGCGTTATGATCAATGATCGTTATAGGAGCTCCTATTGATGTATATTTCGACGCATACAAAATCTCTCCGGTTAGTGTTTTTACTGTTATTGGGAATTTTAATTTCTTTTCTAATTTAGCAACGTAGCTGCTAGACGCTCCGGTCTATTTAACTGTTTCTGCCCACGCATTTATTTTTTTACGTCTTAGATCTGTTAAACCGTTTCCGCGTACCGCTTTTGAGAAATGTTCCATAACTCGCTCAGCTACGCCATTTAACCTTGACTCTGTCAAGGAAAATTTCATTGGTTAGCTTTATCATTTAGCGGATATATCGCATAAACAACTGCTGTTACAGGATAATCTCGTTCATAATACGGTTTATCAATACCAGTCAATGTTCCTGGTTTGGATTTTTTATTTAACGTAACAGTATTATTTCCAGTGTGTCCTGACTGTGTCAGGCGGACAGGGTCACGTTTATGACGGATAATCCAAATGTTGTCATCTGTCTGCACAATAAATTTTACCAGAATAATATATCGCTGATTATCAAGATAGTTGATAATATTTTTTCCTCGTTCGTCATTCATTCTAGTATCAGTAATATTCATGATCCTGAATGTTGGCCAAGCATGAGCCGCACCATCGTTGTGAAATTCTTTTTTAGCTTCACGGATACGATCAGTTATACCGTTATTTATCAAAGCTAGATCTTGCATCGAAAAACTAAATTTAGATTTTGGTAGTTTTCAAGATCGAATCTTGCTCTGGAAGGTTCAATTGTGGATAATCTCTCAAATATCTCCATATTATAATTAAGGCAAAATATATGTTTAATTAAACTTTAATTATATACATAATGATACAAGCAAATAACAAATGTAAGTGGATAATGATAGGATTTTCACTTCGCTGTAATAAATCCTGCCTAAATGAATTCTGTGGTCGTCACATGCAGAGCTTTCGCAAATGGAGTCTAGGAACGAAACCGTGTTTACGATGCGGTGTTGGTGTACGAAGAAAGACTCAGTTGTGTGTACAGTGCGGTGGTAAAAGATACAGGGAGCTGAAACGATATTATGATAAGAAATATAATGTTGAATCTCCCATAAAAACTATCGAAGACTATCTCGCTAAATTTTCAAAATAATCATTTAGACAAATAATATTAGTATATACATGGAGCAAAATGAATTTGTGAAACATCCCATCATTAAAAATTATGAAGCGTCTCGAGATGGTGTCATCAGACACTGTCGATTAAAAAAAAAACAGTTGATACTGTTGATAATAATGGTTATTTCAGATTTACTGTTGGAAGAAAAGATATTTATCTCATAGAATCAGATTCGAATGTTTTCATGGCCCGATCGAAGATGGATTTGTGATCGATCACATTAATTCAGATCCAAAAGATAATTCTTGAGGAAATTAACGAATTATTACACAGAGTCAGAATACTGCATGTGGAAATACTGGGAGATGTAAAATGTTTGAAAAGAGGGCTGTTAAATCTGTAAATACAGAGACTGATGAAGAGATGATTTTCCCATCAATGACTGCGGCTGGTAAAAATTTTGACATTGTCTCACCTTCAGTAAAACGTGTTGCAAATAATATAACCGAATCAGCATATTCGAAAAAATTCAAACAAAAGATCAAATTTCAGTATACACAATGAACGGAGATAACTCCGTCAAGCAAACGCTTTCTCCGTTAAACTTATCCTGATTTATAATAATATTTTCCCTCGTTGACAACGTCAACGTGTGCAAAACGTTATGGTATATGTATTTATAGTTTTATTTTTATTCAGAAATATTTTTATATTAAATAAATACTTATTATATAATGAATCATGAAAATATTAATGCTATTATTGTTGCTATTAAGCAATTAAAACATGACGGTATAAAAATATCTAATGAACTTGATTCTGAAAAAATTGTGCGTGATTTTGAATCATTACAATCTCGGAAATCAGAAAATAGATATACGCTGCCTTCCGATTATAGATTTATAAAGTTGATCCAACAGGCGATGTTACAATTGCTGGCAGCAATTACAGATACGCAGGTGAAATTATTTGTTCCCCTTTCACGGCACATTGAAAAGGTTAGGTCAGAATTATCTCACGAATACGAAACAAAAAGACTTGTACACGCTCGTATAAAACAGTTGAGAGATTTTATGTCGATGACGGAGTCATTGGGGAATGATAACGACGAATGTGACTCTACCCATGATACAAGTGAAAATGACTGTAGTGACAACGAATCCAAAAGTGTCACCGTGACTGTGGTGTGACCATAAAAAAAAAAAATATTTATTTCATAGATTCTTTTTTGCTTGGTGTTTTCTACGAACGCGAGATCTACGATCACGTTCTACGAACGCAGATACAGATTTATATGCAACCTTTCTGACCTAAGGTCGAGCAAGTGTCCATGTTGGTCAGTAAGTTTAAAATGTATCCGCGATAAGAGTGGATTATGACATTTTAGATAAACAATGTTGATTGGTTCTGATACAAACAAATAGCCTAGGGGTACTTGAGGGGTGAATGAATACAGAATGTATCCTTGTTGGGCTTGATTAGATTTTTCAGCGTCAACTTGATAACTGCCATTAATGACATCACATACTAGATTGACAGCGATCGTTGATGTGATATTGACGATACCCGGTGAAACATGACGACCACCCGAGTACGGATCGTTGTTGTATCGGAAAATTCTTGATGGTGGACCTATTTTTCTCCATGATTCGAGGATTCTGGGAAAGTAATTGTCAATAACATCTCCGAGTCTCCTTTTTAATCTGTCTGTATCGAATTCTGGTATCACAAATGTTGGTAATTTTTCTCTGGTCATTTTATAATGATCAATAAAATCATCTCGTACTTTTGGGTGAGACTTTTCATATCCAATCACTTTTAAGATAATGGATTGATTAATGATATTCAGATCTGATCTAACTTGATTTAAATGTAGCATTGTTTCAATGGTCTATTGTCTTGTGTCTTCATTGTAGACTTTGCGATAATGACAAAAAGAGATTCTTTAAATCAATAATTTTACGATTGTATTCAAGATGAATCAGAGTAACATATTCGTTAATCGATTCTCTATGAATAATATCTTTTTCTGGTGGTTCCACCATCAAATTAAGTATTGGATTGGGGTATTCAGGAATTCTTTTTCCATCGCTATCAATGCTAAATGACCCATGGCCAGGTTTTAACCAGGAAAGTTTACCGTAATAATGTTCTGGAATTTTTATAAATCTTTTTTCTGTTGTAGGAAATTCTTTTTTGGTCGGTTCTGGTGGACCTTGATATTCAGGCACAATCTCGGGCCAACCAAGCACAGTTCTGATAGAAGACTGATAAATGTCTACGGCGTAGTCGGGTGAAAGAATTTCTATCGCAGCTGATAATGTTGGTTTATGAACCGTAATAACGATTTTAGATTATTTTTCTGTTATAGATTTAATTCGGCGTTGGAATTCTTCATTGATCTGTTCTATTTGATAACTGCCCGTTGGAATACTGATTACTTGCCAATCAGGAGTTCCATCGTCGCGGTTTTTGTTTGCAAATACTAATGAATTATTTGGTTGTAGTCCACCGAATGATTTTGACCTGATATTTGGCCAACTATAATAAACCTGTAATTGCGCTAATGCAATTTCTTTAGCAGGAATTACGGTCGGAAAATTAATGCTGAATTCAGGATTAGTTGAACTCGCTGATATCATGGTAGTTCTTACCGGTGCAGTATTAGTTACGATTTGCTGTAATAATTCCTGCAATCGCTGATCGAACGTTGTCATTATCATACTATCATTATTCTAAATCCCTGATTACATCAACAGTGACTTTGTCACCGTCGTCAAATACTTCATTGTATATTTTTACCATTGCGCTGAATTCTTCGTCGGATATTCTACCATCGTTGAACGACGACGAGATCAGCGATGATAGTTTGGAATATGCTGTAGTTGCTGTATGTAATTTTACCACATCCTCGTGTAATTTTGTGTTCGTGCATGTATCTATCTTCTTTGCAATAATATTAAAAATACCTGCGATAGTTGCTGCAGATGAAACGATAATCGTTACAACGATCGGCACTGACGCTGTCGACGTTGATAATATTACACCGGTTCCAGCAATGAGCGCAGAAACTGAATAGACAACTATGTCAACGACAACCACGCGTCTTCGATATTTTTTCACTTTTATTGTATAATTGTCAATAATATTTTTTAGTTTAGTTTGCCACGCACATACTTGATTGTATTTATATCGCTGAACGTCAATCATTATACTATATTAGATAATTAATTGAGGTGTTTCAGCTACAAATTCCAGACACCACCAGTAAGACGCTGTGGTTATTTTATATCGGATGGTTCCAGTATAAATATTTCTTCGTTATCTTTATTTAATATAATAGACACAATTCCAGAAAAAGTATCGGTTGAATGACGCCATGGAAATGTTGTAAATATCCTAAATTTTGCAGAACTAAATACAGACAGCCTGTACACGCCAGTTATCTCTGCTGTATGTTTGATAGTGTTATCGCTTGGTGTCCACGTTAGTGATCCCGATAATACTGTGTATACTATATTGTTAATCTGCGCGTGAGGAATTTTAATCAGATTAGTTTTTTGAACGATATTAGGAATTCCACTGACAATATCGTTGAGTTTCATGCTAACGTCTGCGAGTTTAATATCAACTGTTGGTGGACTTCCAAAAAATTCATTAGTGGTTCTGTTTACGTTTCTGCGAAAATTCATAAACAGAATGATTATGATTGTTCATGATTAAAAAATTCAGTTCTAAATGCGGTCATTCCATCATTGATCGTCGACAACGAAGTTGTCATCGGAATATTGTTATCGTCTACGTATTTTTTAGTTGCAGCGTCGAAATTATCTGTTGGTTCTCCTACATTAATATATTTTTTGTTATTCATGTTAATGACGGCGTTCATTATATCGCCGGTTTTTAACAATCGTTCACTTATTCAATCTCGGGTTGACGACGGAGTAACAACACTAGGATCAAGTTTTCCCTCTTTGTCATATACAGCAATAAGACCTTCTCGCGATAATCGATTATGAATAATAATATCGTTGATTGAATGTTACTCGTCTTCAATTTTCCTTCACGGTTTTGAAATATAACAAGTTCGTTTGGATCAACGTTGGCAAGATTGAGCAGGTCAGATAATTCATCATTTATCTGCCTTGTTACTCGCTTGAGTAAATCTTCGCCTGGTGCTTGTTGGGTTCCGAACGTTGTTCGGGTTTTAGCTGATCTTCCGTAAATATCTACCATTTTATGATTAGCGATTATTTAAAACAGAATTCGCGCGTGCACTAGTGTACGCGTGTACAGTTTAATGAGGTGGTTTTTTTATCTTGATACAGCATCAAGTACCGCCAGTGCTTCACGGCCACATATCGGCGAGTCGGTTATTTTTTGTGTTGGTAGCGTTGAATACCAGATTGGAATATTTTGAAGCCTATTAACATATTTCAGAAATTCTTTTGGTGGTACCAGTCCGTACGAGTCGAAATAAACAGTTCCACGTGGATCAGTCGCGTAAGCAACCCAATGAGTACCACGGCCGGAGTTTTTATCGCGGTTGATTATTCTGGTTTCAACGTTGTTTGGTTTGTGTGGTAATTGATCACGCATAAAAACACCTCTGACATTTTTTATATTTAATCGCGTAGCAGCATCGAGTAAGTCAAAATTGGACAACGGGAAAATCAACGAGTCCCTGGAATTCTTAATCCTCTCCCGTATCGAGTTCCTGGAAGTCTCAGACCCATTCCTTTTTTTCTGATTCCTTTTCTGTTGCTTTCTTTAAGGCCATTCCAGCAGCTGTTCCAACTGCACCTAACGCAGCTGTTTTTGCAACAGCTGGAGCTGCAGCGGCTATTATTCCTGGAATAGCTGCAATAAGTGGAAATATACCGCCTGTCTTAGCAATGTTTTTGATGGCACCCGCAGAAAGATTTACGTGTATACCTTTCTTTGATTGTTTGGCTTCATTGAAATACTTGAACTGGCGTTCTGTCAGCGATAGTTTATTCGGACCACCTGCGATTTGTTCTAGCGCTAGTGATATCGGACCACCTGCGATTTGTTCTAGCGCTAGTGATATTTTTATTCCACATCGCCTCGCTGATGCCGACTGCAGTTTTTTAATCTGACCAGGAGTCAGACTGACACTAACATGATGATATGATATTTATGATATATTTCTGACTTCTAAATTAACGCTTGCATATTTTCCACTGGGGCATCAACGACTCTCATTCGTCCACCAACACCTTCAAGTAACATTGTGTTATCGCTGAGTATGACTGTGATGGCTCTGTAATTAGGAATTTCTGTTAACACGAGCTCGAGCAGCAGAGAGGGTGAACAGACCACTTGTCTGAATCGTCATTTGTCTAAAAAATAAGGTTCCTACGAAGACTGAAAATAATGTCGATAACGCTAAACCAAGCCTCTAACTGACCGAGAGTTTCTCTAATTGGGTTAGCTTATCTCGTTACTTTATCTCTAACTCTTTGGGTGTGTTTCGTTTACTCGCCGGGTCACTCAATCTTGGTCGTTCACCCTCTCTGGTGCTATAATTAACCAAAGATTTTATCCAGACCTATACGATATCTAGATCTTGGGTCATGTAAATTTATTGTAATAAATCCGAACGGAACAGCTTGTGCTTTTGAAAAGAAGTTTTTAAACTTAATCATGTCCATATCCCCTGAACACCAGGTGTGATAAATATTTTGTAAGGTATAATTATCTACTCCATTAAACACGACTAAAATATTACAGTTATCTCTGATCACTTTTGGAATTTGTGTATATCGCTGAGTAATATAAATCACGTCAGTATTTTTATGTCTACCTCGAGAAAATATTCTAGCTGGATTTGATTGTTTATCTAACATAATATCGTCATATACTACGAGGTTATTAATAAATCCATCGAGGTCATCTACAGATGGCGCTTCATCAATATCGGTAAAAATATCAACAACATCATTGCCGTCTTCATTTAGCAATTTTGCGTTTTCATTAAAATCTTTAAGTACTTCATAACATCATTGATCATCTACAGATGGTGCTACTAAATATAATTTATCCCACTTCAGCCATCTCATTATTAAATTAAGTAATAATTGTGTTTTACCAGATCCAGATGGGCCTATTATAATCATTCTGATAGAATTCGGTAGTGCTGGATGGTGCTTTACTGGTTCTTGTTTCGTGTCGCAGAAAAGTCAATTATATCCATGATAATAAATAACATGAGTTTATATTGCGTTCGATGCAGAGCACCTACCCATACCGCTGGATTAACAACAACAATAGCAAAAAATAAAAGACGTGCAATTACAGGCAAATGTGTAAAATGTGGTACAAGAAAACATAAATTTATTCCTCTTAACTTGTCAGTCAACGGTGGAGATATCGCTGCTTCATTAGGGAAATTACCAGGAACTCCATGAACTAAATATCCAGGGGAAAAACACTTACCAGGATATAATTATTGTGGTCCTG
>JAECUM010053176.1:0-21783 GCA_016617855.1 Megalonaias nervosa
ACACACACACACACACACACACACACACACACACACACACATGTATATATCTTTTTATCGTTATTTTCATAGGTCACTAATGATTCATGTGTGGAAAATCATCATTGATCTAGAATCAATAGCACATGGTTGTGAGAATGTTTATATATGTGTATTATTGCACCATGGGCGGATCACAATTTGATATACCAATAATATTTGTATACCAATTTGCTTTACAGCAACACTTTCAATGCCATGTTATTTTTAATATATATATATATATATATATATATATATATAGAGAGAGAGAGAGAGAGAGAGAGAGAGAGAGAGAGAGAGAGAGAGAGAGAGAGAGAGAGAGAGAGATGGCATATAACATAATTTTGAAGATTGGAACACATATCAAATGAAATAAACTTAGCTATGTAGATTTGGTAGCATTATCGTTGATATCTACCTGTGGTGGTTTTATGGTCGCCATTCATAAAGATCTCTGATTGCTCTTGACGAACTTCTTTTGTGAGTGAAATGTATCCCTACGTATATACACATAATCAATGTGCAATCATAGCAGTCATTTTAGAGCTCAACAGTAGGGTGCATATATAAACTGAAGAGGCAATGCCCTTGTGTTCTTTGTTATACCTACCATAGGGCCCCCGACGGCCAAGTGGTCTAAAGCGTTCACCGTTACGGATCACTTTCATCTCACCTATGTCTGCGTGGGTTCGAATCTCGGGCTTGGCCAATGTGGGTATGTGAGAAAGCTTTCCGGTAGCTTCGCGTAGGTCGGTGGTTCTTTCCAGGGTTTCCCTGGGTTCTTCCTCCATCATTTATACTGCCTGCCATGTATAGCCAATCTTGTGCTGAAAAATGGCGTTAAACCCTTTAACAACAACAACAACAACAATAGCTACCATATATTCAGCTTCCTATTCAAGAAATCCGATCGATGAATTTTTTAAAAACTTTTCCTACTGTTGGTAGATATTTATGACTAGAAACTATCCAAATGGTGCTGAAATCAGAATCCTTTTAAGTAGGGGTTCAATTAGTAAAAAATATTGATAGAATCGATAACATCTCAAAGAAGGGTCCACGTCTCTTTGTGGGTTTTATTATACCTACTATACATTTAGCACACTATTTCTCGAAATCGGCTCAATGAATTTTCTTATAACTTTTGCAACTCTTAGAGCAAATCATTAACTAGGCACTGTCAAACACGGTTGCAGGCCTACCACATCTGCAGATAAAAACTGGATTTTAGCTCCTTCTCAGGATCTTTAGATCTGTATTACAAAAATAACGTATTTTCATCAACCAATCAATACCCCAGTTCGATGTTTGGAGGCAATTTTGGATTTCCTGCACACACAATCGGCCACTTTATATTACTAACAATTAAAACAATAGTTAAGACTGATTTATCAGTATATCGTGCGGCCATAGGGCTTTTTATCTGCCAAGAAAGCCGAATGCTTGGTTACAATCACAAGACAGCTATTGGAAATTTGAAGTTCGTTTTCTTATGTGTGTGATTTATTTTCAGGCCTACCAAATCTCCAGACAAACCTGGATACTAAATAAAAACCTCAGATGTTTTGGCAGGCCTGGGCTTGGGATCAATGTTCTCTAAGACGGGGTAAAAGCATTACAAATTTTGGACTTAATAAGTCCACACTATAGCAGTTTTATATTGCCGTTACCCAAAAAGACCTCCAGCTTCTCCGATTGCTCTCAACAAACTTGCTCAGTATTTCCTATAGGGATCAAACATAACCCAAGGCGCAAAATATCAAAGAGCGACCCATCTGAAAATCTTCCTTTTTTTTTTTAGGGGTGGACTGTACATTTATTCTCGTTTACTTGTAATCAGCTTGTCGAATTTTGTTTGAACTTTCCCTACTGTTGGAGCAAGTCTCTGTCCTGAAACTCTCAATGAAGCCTTGAAATCAAAATTCTGTATTTAGGAGTTCAGTTAAATTGTTATTAGAGACGGCCCACAATAGACCCGAATTTCATACCCGGTACACGTAAGTTGCCCCTTCCTTTCGCCCATTCATCTGACCAAATTATTCATGATTTCCTAAATGTGGTTCGACAATATCGTTGGAGATAAAATGTCAAAAAGGGTCCATGTTGAAGTTCGTTCAGGCGTGAATGTTCAAGCGCGTTATGTATATGTAAGAGTTAACCCCCCTCTAATTATCTCCCTTTATCCCAAATCTGGCTCATGGAATTTTCCCTAAACATACGCTGCTGTTGAAACTGATGGCTAGCAAGAAACTGTAAGACATGAGTTTAAATCAATTTTCTTTAATTAGGGGTTTAAATAATTTGGATTTTGTCACTCCTCACTGTATGTTTGGTTTTGCCGTTATATCAATGCCATCGTATTTCTCAGATTTCTCCTGATGAACGTTTTTTTTTTTTTAAGTACTCAAAAAGACATGTTATAAACGAATATGTGTGTGTCAGAGAGAGAGAGAGAGAGAGAAAGAGATCAGGCATTAATGTGTCAGTGCATAAAATTACGTTTATGCCATCTTTTTTAATATCTCCTGTAGTGATGTAGTTGGCCAAGTTGTGAAGATGACTAAAGTCAAAATGGCTTGTATTGTTGCTTGCAGTATAGTTACCTATAAATAATACATGTAGTGGTATATTGTCTTTTTACATTAAATTACAGTAAAAAAAATAAAAGAAATAAAAGAATTTGAGCAGACTTTTTGTGTTTAAGTGTTTGTGTCTATGAGAGAGAGAGAGAGAGAGAGAGAGAGAGAGAGAGAGAGAGCAGGTGATATGAAACAGTTGTGGGTCTGTAAAATCTAGATGTGTGTGTGTGTGTGTATATATATATAGAGAGAGAGGGAGAGGGAGAGAGAAGAGGAGGTAGAGAACAACGAAGAGATGTGCATGTGAAAATATTTATACATTATAACATATAATTTGAAGTTCAACAAATAAACAAAAAATCCAATAAAATTAGGCAAGGAAAAATTCTGAATGTTCAAGAGTTCTACAAATCTCCTAGCTCAAAGCCCTCAAACCATTCATCATCTTCAAGGGGCTGGAATTTTTTGGGATGCCTCCACACCAGTCTTCCTGTTTGCAACACTTGGAAGTCTGGTCCTTCATGAGGGTTTTCCATCTTTTTCAGCAGCAGCCCCCTGAAAAGCTTATTTAAATACACATTCTGTGGTTGCAATTTACTTGTGCATCCACCGGGGATTAATGTCCTTGTTGTTCTTGACATTTTCAAGGATTTATTAACTCTCATCATTCAAATGGCCATGGAATGAATCCAGCACTAGGATGGAACATATGCGCTTTATGAGCACTTTCCAGACATCATCAATATATTCCATCATTAGGAGTTCATACATCCAAGCTCTGAACTTTCACTGTAACTCCCTTTGTGATCTTTAGATTTTTGAAGTCTCTTTTATCCCAAAGATTATCATAGGTGGCAACAAACAGATGCCAGGCATGTCAGTACACCAGTTAAATGTCACTTGTCAATGCCGGTACCTCTAACACACCTCCCTCATTCTGACTATAAATTATCTTCCTGGTACCAAGTCAAAATATACTAGTGTTTCATCTATGATTCCAATTAAATGTTCATCAAATTCCTCCTCCTCCCACAGCCGTATCATATATTTAGGGAACCAGTCTATTTTTCCTCGTTGTCTCATTGTAGTTTTTGAGGAATGGAGGTTCTGCATCTCAGTAACAGCACATTTTTCTTGAAAAAGCTATCAACCCAGCCTCTCAAGCCCTAAAACTTTGGGTTTTCCTCCTAAATAACAGCTGTGGCATAATTTTGTTACTGGGATGTGATGATCCCACATACAGAGTAACCAGGATAAAATTTCCTGTGCCTTATGCGAATATGTCATGGGTCAGCCAACACTTTCTTTGTCCATGGAATATTTTTTGAAGATTCCGTTTTCATCCAGATGGACCTAGTACTCGGTGTAAGGTGGTACTTTGCAGCTATGGGCCTAATTCCACAGATTTGCTTCCTCAACAATTCTTTTCTTGTCATTAATCTCCCATTTTCTGTACTTTCCTTTTACTGGTGAATTTGTAGTACCAGGAAAATCGTTCATATCTCTTAAATCTATCCCCAGTCTAGCTTGTCTACTGCAGGCTCAGGAACAGTTTCAGCATTAATGTGCACCATTTCACTAGCAGTTTATGGTACATTGATGTTATCTACTACACCTACTGGTATGTCTGATTTGTGCAGTTCAGCATCGTCTCTTAGTATGGAAATCTCTGCAACTGCAGGAACAGACAAGTGAATGGCTTCACCATTGTCTTTTCTAGGCCATCCCAATCCAACAGTCTGCTTTTCTTTGGTTGGTTCAGTGCATTTAGATGGCTGCAGAAAAAAGGCCTCTCCCTTTGGCACAAATTTGAAAAATTGTAATAATGAAGAAGAAAGAACAGTCCAAAATCTTAAAAGATATTACTTATACAAGAATCAAATTTGTTGAGTCAATGACTTTTGCATTTATGATTAAAATTACTTGTGCTTGTAAATTTTTATTACATTACTACAGTGAAACAATAAAACTAATTGCCCAATGATCTGTGGTTTTCACTGTAACATGAACTGCAACATTATTTTACTGGACAAGAAAATATCAAATGGCTTCCCTGAAACTCGTTTTCAAATGTGCGTGGTGCTTTGTTACTGTGACAAACTTAATAAAGAGCATTCATTAACGATGTTTTTAAGGATCATGTACTGTAAAAGCCACTGTCCAGCTGTTAATACACAGCAGTAGATATTGTAATGACCACAACCAATCAAATGCATCAATCATTATATTTTCTCACTGATAAGTAAAACAAAGAAGGGAGGTTACATGAATAGAATAGATTCTCAGTTAGCAAAACAGTTGTTCTTTCCAAAGAGATGATCAAAGGCTTTCTGCACAATCATAAATGGTGATTATATCTTTATTTCTTGATCTCCTGTTGCATTATAGGATGCCTTAGTTAATTTAAAGGAAAAAAAACCCCGAAAACTTGCAGTAATGGCTTAAAAGTTTGATCAGTTCATATATGTACAATGCATACAACAGGCTTACCCAATTTCATTTGTCTACCTCAAGTGGATTTTGCTTAACCAACCAATCAAAAGTAAATACAAAAATGAATAACAAATTGAAAAATTGCTGTAAACAGCATCGAAATATAACACAGCCATATTGATATGAATACGGAACTGCCTACAAAATTTTAATTTGTTTGTCTGCAGCACTTTGTGCTTAATTGTGCTAGTTTTTCTTAGAAAATCTATGTTTAATTAGTTCAAAAATGTGTACAACAAAAAAGTAAAAAATTGTGGCAACAGCCTGAAAACAAAGTTATATTGTCCGCTATTACAAAGATAAAAAGAAGACAACTTTATTACTCCAACATTAACAGTTTTGGTGCTATTGCAAATAAACGGGTTTGGGATTGATGTACAGATATGCAGACAAATATACGTCTATACATACAGGTGAACTGACAGACAGCATCAAAACGGTGTTCCCCAGCCATTGCAGCTTGGGCTTAAAACATATTAAAATTTCCAGCCTCATTGGAAGAGCTTGTAATCTTCAGTTCAAATTATATCAGAACATTAAATAAAAGTTCCATTTAAGTTATATTTACAGTAGGGTCCACTGTTGGTTTAGCAAATAATTCTACATTAGATGAAGACCAAACAACAGTTCCCATCTTTAATATACTCTATTTCACTAGATAAAGTAGAGGGACTATGCAACGAAATTGAACTGGATTTGGCTATTTTTATTTTTGTTGAAGAAAAACCTACACACAGGCAATAAATCATCATGTATGTGTGTGTTTCCTTACGTTCAAACAAATCCAACAAATTAAAACATGAGTAAAAGAGTTTTCCAAGCTCTCCACACCAATGCAAATAAGCAACAAAGATGGGTTTGATTATTGCATACCTATCTTTTTATCTAAGTGATCTGATAGGGGTATTAATCAGCTATTCTGTAACCAGGAAGTCCAAAATTGTTTTGTAAATCATCAGGCATATTCCGCATGATGTGCTCAATGTTTGTTCATATGAGACTTAACAAACAAATTTAAGGAACTTTTTCTTCTCTTGACTTCCAGCTTGGCTCCCCGAACTGTTCCCTGCTTATATACCATCTCTATCAATTTGTTGGTACTGTCATTTTCAGATGGATTCTGGATGTACCTTTGCTGATCTGGTAGAGACAAAAAAATTAGTCCTAATTTTATATTTCTCCCCAGGAACAAGAAAAAATGGCCAAGTTCTGCAAATGCCTCATCATGCAGTTTGTGGTACACTGAATTAAATGCAGATATGTTCTTTATCCTGATTTTAAATTTCATGAACCAAATGCAATGTAACTCTCTTGCAAAAAAATTAAATGTCTTGAGGATTTCATGATTTTAGAAACTGCTAATAATTTTATCCAAAATTATATCCAGAATTAAATTATGTCCTGAAATATTCCAATTACCTTTGGAAAATTCTTACCTATAAGCATACATTAATATTGTGCTAAAATTATACCCATAAAGTCAGTGTTAAAAAAAAAAAACTAAACATAAGCTGTTGTGAGCACATGAAACAGGTCATCGACAGATATGTATGGACAGGTAGAATCTCATGAAAAGATCTGTAAATCATGAAATCATGTAGGGATCTTAAGTTCACTGCCGAAAAATCTAGTAATGAGAATTACCTAAGGAAGACTAATTGTCGGTTGTACCTAATTAATTGAATAGGTAACAAGAAATTAATTTATACAGATAAATGATCATCCAGACTTATTTACAGACATGAACTTTTGGCTGGATATTTGGTTGTTGTGATAACCAGTATATAACATTTGTACCGAATGTGGTGTAGGTATTGATCTTTATGATCACCAAGTGGCCTATGCATAACTGACATTCTACGGTATATACAAAATATTTTTGACAACAGTTTGCTCATTTTTCATCATAAGCTATGTTAAACACAAGAGTCATTTGGGGATGATGCATCCAACTGGTCATCATTCTCAGTTTCTATACTTCTCATGCTAGTACTCTATGATCTTACACTGTCAGTTTATATAGTAATTATGCTACACTGCTTCTGTGCTAACAAAAAACATATTGTGGACAATTTCTGACTATGCAAAGGCATCTCTACCCAACTTGCTGGACATGTGTATGAAGTTTGGTTGAACTACCTTGAATGGTTTGAGAGTTAGGCTTCATTAATGCAAAATGCATACAGACAGACAGACAATACATACAGACAGGCAAACACAGCAATGGCTATATTCCACATAGTACATATTCTGGTGGGGATAACATTGAAAACTTTTCTGACTTGGCTGGGGGTACTGAGCTCATCAAGGGCAAATGTAAACAGAAAAAAGAAATAAATTTTATGTCTGAAAACAAGTACTTATCTGAAACAAGATTCCTGCATAGATAAATGTCGACAAATACAGAATTTACATGTCGAGATTAAATTTTACTTTACAAATATGGTTAATAATAATATGGGCATTTCTCTTATTTATTTCTACTTTGTACAAACCTAAATACAAAAGCTACTAGCTCTCGTGGTGCTGAAAAATTTGGTATAGTACTAAGGAGGGACACTTCAACAGAAGTTTAATTGAAATAATTTGCTGTTCTGGCCAAGAATTCAAAAATAAGTCAACCTGTGCAAATTTTGGTCAATTATGTACAAGAACAATATAATCCCAGAGCTTGATTACATAGACCCAGATATTTCTTTTTAAAGCAGTTGAAATAAGTCCAAGATGAAGGGTACATGATGGATAGCAGACAATAAATGATATTGGGGGGGGTGAGCATAGAGCCATAATACAAGCTCACAAGGCTGATGGGAGATAAATATTCTTGGAGTTTCTGACCTGACTGTAAGCTAGATTCCTGTACTGAATGAGACTCGGAATTCGTGCGTGTTCCAGACCTTGTACTGCTACTGTTATACTGTTCACCATTTTGGGCTGCAAGCTGAATATTACTGATTAACAAAATGTAATCTAAAAATAATCTAATATTCTTGAAGTCATTTGTAAAACATCTTAAGACTTAAAGCTCTTAGGACCAACCAATCCTATTGGTTTATAGATTGTTTTTCGTTTGTCGAGTTCACTTTACTGAATGATGGAAGTATGGGACCAAAAAACAAATTTTGTCAACTGAGGTCCTGGACATGAGAGGTTTCTTTGTGTTTAATGCTAAAGCCAACTCTACTACTGAACTCAAGAAATGTATTGTATAGCAAGATTTTCTGAAGGCTTATAATTTAACTACTTCATCCATAAAAGTGGACTTTTAATTCTGACTAGTTATATTTTATTGATGGTACATTTAGGGAGGTTATGATAATAAAAAATGATATAAATTTATTTTAATGATCTCGCTCTCAGACTGCTACACGTAAATCGCTAAAATGTCTCCACTACTAAAAAATCCCCTCCACACACTATTCATCATTACAACTGCATTCACCTGTCCCTTTTTCAGACTGATGTCTCACCAGGCTTTTTGTAAGTAAGGCACACAATAACTACTTTATTATATACTTTAAACCAGCTGCTGCATGAAAGTGAGCATTCAATATTTTCCCTTAATGAATGTAAAAAAGATCATATTGTACTCAAACATTTGCATGTAAATACTATTTTTAACCTTGTGATGAAGGACTACTTACGTTGACAAAAATCTGACTTTAGGAGATGCTGATGGATAAAGAAAGATTTTCATGTGATTTTATAATGTTTATATTGTGCTACTTTTTGACTATTGTTTCTCTATTTGGGGAAATCACTCCAAACAAAAAATTCACAGACTTTCAAAAGTACAAAGAAGATCCGCAAGAATTATACTTGGAAAACCATATGTTGCACCGATCGAGCTTCTCTTCCATGAATTATACAGGCTGGATTTATCTAGAAGGATTGATTACCAAAAAGCATTTTAATGTACAGTCTTTCATGTGTTTCTCCATAATATCTTCAGGAATTATTCATAACAAACCCGTCTGAATACAGATGAAGATCTGTTCATGATGACTTCCCAAGCCAAAGTTGGAGACCTTCAAAAGGTCTCTGCAATATTCATGTGTTTCTTACAGAACAGTATTCCTTTGCAATATTCAAGTGTTTTCATATGGAACAGTATTCCTCAAAAGATCACAATGAGTGATAATCTAAAGTCATTTGAAGAAAAGATTTTTCTTACACGTTTAACATCTGACAAGTGTCATAATGCACATACTTCAAGCAGAAGGCTTCAAAAGGACAGTAGTACTGTATTAATTGAGTTATCTTCCATAAAAAAAGTCTTATCATTATTATTATTATCATCATTATTATTATTATTATTATTATTATTATTATTATCAAAATGACAATATTTTGAAGAGAGTTTGATTCAAACGATTTTTGCAGCCAAGCAGTCAATTCAAAAAGCTCTTAATGCAATAAAGGTCCCTGCCAACAGGGTCCAATCCAAGTTCTTAATGTGATTTTAATATACAAGAGCTAGGCTTTAAGTTAGACTCGGACCATGATGTAAAGGTGCATAAATAAAGATGAAAATCAAACTTAACCTAAGTTTTAAAAACCTCGTATCAAAGTTTGATTTCAATCCATTAAGTACTCAAAATGTTAAGCAGAAATGAAAGTCTGTAGCATACTGGTAGACACTATTAACACTTATTATGTCAGGTATTAGGAAAAACCTGTCTTTACCAATTCAGCTTGTTTCTTGAGTACAGCATTTACAAATTTCTGTCCCTTCTTGTCCATCACATAAGCACACAGTGGGTACCATCTAGCATGTTCAATCCATGGGTTGTCTCCAGGTTCCCAGCTTCTTAATCCACCACCGTACTGGAAACAGCGAGTGCGGTCCACTGTACCTGGGAAAAAATGTCAAAATTTAATTCGTATGGTTGACCACTGCAATCAAAAATTATTTGTAAAACAAAAAATCTTTCTAAAATGTCTACCATATTTTTAAATGTATACAACATTTTACTAATATAAACAAATCCAAAACAAGGTACAGTGATCGCAATGAACCCAGCTATTGTAGGATTTTAAAAACAGGTAAAAATAGCTCCTGTATTGTATTGTGTTGTATACTGAATGAAGACCATACTGAAAGAAGATAAAACACTAACTATTTGGACCATACTGAAAGAGGATAAAACACTAACTATTTGGACCATACTGAAAGAGGATAAAACACTAACTATTTGGACCATCCTGAAAGAGGATAAAACACTAACTATCTGGACCATACTGAAAGAGGATAAAACACAAACTATTTGGACCATACTGAAAGAAGATAAAGTACTGATTGTTTAAAGTTTTGACACAAGATTAACGACATCAAATTATTGTCAATCTTGGAGGGAAAAAAGTCAACAAAATACTACCCTTACAAACAGGTTAAAAGTTAACTTGATAAGACTTCATTTGATATTGTGGTCTCAAACTTGTTGCAACTGAGGGCAGATATGTCGGCTGATTCTATATATATTTCCTTTAATTAACACTGTCAGTAATAGATGGCAGCACATCAAACTGTCTATAAAATAATGCTGTCTGTTATTAAAGCTTCATTTTATATACAACAATTTCTATCAACTTGAAATCAGCACTCAGGACAACTCAGATGTTGATATTGTAGTCTATGTTCCCATTTCTACATAAAACTTAGTCAAAAAAGGCCACAACTCACACTTGGAAGGAAAATGACAGGCAAATCTAACATTCATTTCTTTTTCTATATTATATCTTATAAGAAATAAAACTGTGTTTCATGAAGTCATTCAGAAGTAACTGAGCAGAAATGAAATTTGTAAATTATGGGTTGTGCATACAAAAATGAGATTATGAACAAGAGGCAGCACTACTATCTGTTCCTGCATAAAATATGCTGGCACATTTTTAAAAGAACCTTTTAACTTTTAACACATAGTGTTACACATAACCTTTAACACATGTTACAAATAACTTTGAACATGTAATATTACACACAACTTTTCACATGTAATGTTACACATAACCTTTCACATGTAATGTTACACACAACTCTTCACATGTAATGTGACACAACTTTTCATATGTAATGTTACACATAACCTTTCACATGTAATATAACCTTTCATATGTAATGTTACACAACAACTTTTCACACATAATGTTATATGTAACCTTTCTCATGTAATTCATGTATTGTTATACACAACTTTTCACATGTAATGATACACATAACCTTTCACATGTATTGTTTCAAATAACCTTTCAAATGTAATGTTACAAATAACCTTTCACATGTAATGTTACAAACACTGCATAACATTTATTTTGTATATATGAATATACTGTAACTTACAAAATGTCACAAGCAAAAAAGTGAACCAAATTATGCTAATTAATAAAGAAATGCATCCATTGGGAAAACAAGTTTGATAGGTTTAATAGCCAAAGTTGATGACATAATCTGAAACAGAAATGGTAATTCTTAGGTTAAACATTAAGGAAGAAAACTGAAAAACCAGATTAAGTTTATGCAACTAAGACCATGCAAAACAATAATACATGCTTTTATATCAATCACATACTGCACTGTTTCATACATTAACTTATTAAAAAAATATTTTAAAATGTACAACATATCTTTGTTCCATCAAAAATACAGCAATGATGAGTGGAAGACAGTAGTCTAGCAGATAAAACTACCATCTGAAAAAAGTTTCAATGCGTTTTACTGTAAGCAGATACGTTACTAAACTTGTACAATCCTGTAGATTATTTCTGAAAGGATTAAATGCATGTATTGACTGCAGTGACTACTCTGTTTTCCTTAGACTTTGCTTTTAATACATGTACTGTTGGGATGCTGGCATATTGGCAGCTTTTCATATGATTTTCTTAGTGTTGGCTAAATACCAACACAGTAAACATATGAAATGCAAATTGTACACTGAAATTTATTTTGCCTTAAGCCTGGGTCACAATATCCTGATATTCACAGACATTTTAAACCATGAGAAACTAAACATTTCAGAACTGTATAACTATTCCAATGATGTAAAAGTTCTACCTAAAGGAAATTAGTTCCATGAAGTGAAAAATACTTCTTCATGAACTTGTGTGTGTCGGCCCTAATGATGTTGCACAGGGAATAATACAAGAATAAAACATTTTATTATTCTGAATAGATATAATATAAATGCCTTTGTAAATTTCATGGAAATAAAAATCATTATAAAATACATGAATGCCCCTATGTCACACAGGTCCATTTGGCCTCATTTATGACATGATGTCAAATGTACCTAGAAGCTGATGAAGAGAGAGAAGAGAAGGGACAGATATCATTAAAATTACAGTAAATTGTGAACCCAACCTTATAGATATATAATGATATGTACAATTATGACAGAAGGCACACTGTTCATGATTCAATTTTTAATTTTATCTTTTCTATTAAAAATGAAAATAATATTTCCTATGTTATAAATCTTCATTTATCCTTTAAGAATATTTTACGTTTAAATTATTTTCATCAAATGCAGTAATATAGTATCTATAGCATACTTGATTGTTTGAAGTCAAAGCTGTTATTATTATTCTTTAAAATACAACAGAAAAAGTCTTAATAAGCTATTGTAAAGGATCTATGAATGGACCCGATACTTTAATATTATCAAGCAGGTGCAAAGCTGGACTCCTCACATATCACAACAAAAACTTGAGATGTAAGTTATCTTATGAAAGCTTTTCAACTGAATGCATCTGACATAATTAAATGACATGCAACTTTCAAGAACTGCATCCAAAAAGCTTTAATGTTGTTAATGAAGCAAGATTTCTGCTACAGCAAGGGAGAAAAGCATGTCAGAAACTCCTGGAACATCAGCATGTAAACTGTATACCCATAATATTTTCTAAAAGTTTCAGTTAAATGCAACCACAGACAAACATGATATTGGACTTTCAAAAAATTGAATGCAAAACTTTAATCACAGGGTTTAAGCTGATGAGAACGCAAGACGAGAGTTCTCAGCATAAACTAGACCTAAAGTGATATTATCAAAAAGTTTAAATGGACTGTAGCAACTACCGTATATACTCAACTTGTAAGTTGACTCAAACCACAAACAACAAAGATTCAGATCTGCTGTAGCATAATGTACCTGCAGATCAGGACCTATGGTGTTTGTTCTACTGATTACTCCACTCAAGCTGCACAGACCTATATCTGCTAGTGCATATGCAATGGCAGATCTGGGTCTGTACAGTTTGCAGTTGAACTTGTCTTATAAGCAGGTAAAGATGGCATTGTAGAAGATATGTGACTTTCAAAAACTTTATTGCCAAACTGTATCACTGTTGACGCTACCTTCCTCGCTCATTGAGAAAGTGGTTACTGTATGTCACCATGCTTATGCAGATGAGATTAAAATTTAATATTCAAGAATTCCATGTAACTGGTGACTAACCTAATCCAATGTTCATACACTTTCAAGTAGCATTTCTACATTGTTGACCATAAGAAAACAAGATTCTTTGCTTAAGCTGGACAGACAAAAAAGAAAGCAGACCTCATATGTAATCATATAAAACTTGGACCTAGAGAAATATTATCCCAAAGTTCAAGTTGACAAAAGCAATTAATGTATAAAACTTCAACTTTGTATAAAATGATGAAACATGATTTCTGCTTATATATTGAAAATTTTAGCTGATCTTATAACCAGCACATCATCTGTACATTTTTCATTACTGCAACTACACTGACATTAAAAATAAACATACATGTTTCTGTCTTTAACATCTACTGAATGGCTAAATACATGCTTAATTCGATGTAGTCTTTGCTGCTTTCAATAGTCCACAGGGGGTTTGAAGGTAACGCAAGTGTCATTAGTGTTCATCTTTGTACACAGCCGAGACTGGATGGTACCGTTGTCCAAATTTCCCTGTTGGATTCTTGGAGCAAATCCTGTTAGTTTGTGTTTGGTTATTGTTACATCTATTTCTTTCATGGTGATATTTTCTGTGTGCCTTTTAGGCATTTAGTTACAAATTTGTATTATTTTTAACACATATTTGATTACTAATATTTATTACAAAACATTCTGAAACAGAATCATTAAATGATGATGAGATTGATGAATACAGAATGCTGATTTTGATATATGAATTATATACCATTATGTGTATCCAAATCTTCTTATAGTTTACTGGTATCAATATTTTCAATAAAATCAACCTTTCTATTTTCTTCGCATCTCGGTTTTTGTGATAATATATTACTGTCAATTGACAACTAGTAAAATTTTAGTAATTAACAAGGAGTGACCAGCCGTACGCGAGTCAAGTTCATGTATCAAGAAAATTATATGTAATTGGAGTCAGTCTTAATGACAGCTTCAAAAGGAGAGATATAATCCTTTCAACAACATTGCAGTTAGTCGTCAAATATGGAGAAAGGTTATGGTATTTCTGACAACCAAACTGGGACCCTCCCCCATTAGACCATGCACAATGATGTCAGGGCAATGATGGCTATTATACACAGTAATTACAACTTCATGTTATAATGATCGTTGATACATGGAGTACCATGTCCTATCATGTTCCACAGTGACCATATTATACCTGCATAGAAGAACCCAGCCTCTGCCATTTGCTGTGGGGTCTGATCAAGGTAAGCAGGCCAGCTTGTGTATGAAGTGATTCGTGATGACAAAGGTGCATGGTCTGGGTATTTTGGGTGTTCTAACATTGTCTCGGGTTTGGGGTCCACTCCAGGATCTTCCGCTTGTATAGTATGAGTTGTCAACATAAAATTATTTCTTGTGCTCTTGTATTGTGTATTTTCAGCATCAATCGTGGGTTGCTGAGGGTGACTCTATCAATTACAAATAAAAAATCTGGAATAAAAGACATGTATATACATGATATCACATAACTTTTTCCATTTTGAATAACATCATTACATTATATCATAAAAATGTTTGACACACCACAGCATAACACTTAGCAATTCCACATAAAAAATGTTTGACACACCACAGCATAACACTTAGCAATTCCACATAAATATGTTTGACACACCACAGCATAACACTTAGCAATTCCACATAAAAAATGTTACTGAAAAATTCAGAACCTTTTTTAATTGCTAATTAATTAACAGAGTACGAAACTTGTTTTTATATGACATGAAATGCACTTGCTGAGTGCCACAATATTCCACATCCACCAACTTCTTGTGGTATATTTTATTATTAAACTTGTTACATTTCATTTCCAATGAACACTTGTGCAAACTTTACATTACAGACAAACCTGCCTTGAAGTTTATCTCAAATACAATATATATCCCATTATAAGACCAGGGTGTGTGTGTGATTTGGATTTTTAACACAGCTTTAACAATTTTGCAGTCATATCACAACGATGTCTGCAGTGTGGCAGTTTATAGTGATGTATAGCACTGGGGCATCATGCCGCAGACATGTAACATTATGTTCCACCCAGTCAGATTATCCTGACACCAGGCCGACCAGTCCTAACACTAACCTCTTAATGCAGAGCGCCTAGCGAGGCAGCTGTTAATACCATTTTTATAAGTGTTTGGTATGACTCGGCCGGGGTTCGAACCCATGACCTCCCGCATCTAACCACCAGGCCACCAGAGCGGTGTGATAAGACCTGGGGACCATTATAATAAATGCATCAAAAACTAGAGGATGGGTTTATCATCAGACATTAATATCCTTAGTAAATATTTATCAAAACAAATTGTTAAACTCAGAAATGGCTTATCTTCCAGCAAATGCTCATTATTGCCAAAATAAGGTAGGTATACACTTGTCCTAAAAAACGGCAACATTCTCAAGTTTCCTATTAAATTTATATTGAAGAAATGAATCTTTAAAAAAACATCCACTTGTCTCAAACAGACCTACTTTCTACTTCCCCGAGGTGGCTGCCTAATATGTTAGACTGTGTAAAAAATAAAGTACTGTGATTAATGATTAAGTATGGGAACCATAGTGTGCCTCTAAATTTAGTGATATTCAGATTTAACATGAGGCCCAAATGTGCTGAATATTGAGGAGTTATTAGTATGAGGGGCATCTGAAATGTTCCGGATACTTTTTACTTTTATTCATTTAAACCTGTCAATAAACTTAATGCCTATTTATGGACAAAATAATGTTATATGAAATGTCCTGCAGCTGCACATGCATGCTGTACACCATCAGATATATGTGACATAATAATACAGATAAATGATACGGACGGAAAAATGTCATAGACGGAGAATAAGTCTGCTATGGAGCAATGAGAGTACAGTAAATTCTGAGCACTCTGCAGGTACCGTCTGATACCGAATCCAACCCAAATAAAAAGTTAGCAGATGCAATTGTCTTTCATAACCTCTAATTTTAAAGTGGTTTCATCGTTTTAAAGATGATCATGAATCCATGGAAGATGTCCCACATTCTGGACAACTCCTGTCTACAGTTGGTGAGTGAGAAGTGACTATCATTAAGAGAGGGGTGATAAAGAGGCTCCATAAATAGTGGAAGTTATTTCTATTATCAGGGGTATTAATTCATCAGTTGCTTTTAAAATATTCAAGAATTATATGAAATTAAAAGGCTTGTACAAGATGTGTCCCAAACTTGTTGACACCTTATCAAAAATGGACTCTCATTCATATCGCCAAACAGCTACTCACCAAATATGAAAGAGTGACCGGAGAAGTTTGAATGACATTGTCAGAGGTGTTGAATCAATGAAACATTAATTTACTTTTGTAACCAAACTTATGAGATAAAAATAAAGTTTTGGTCAGAGAAAACAAGCAGATACCACGGGCTGATTAACAATGTCAGAGTGTCAAGAGTTTATCCACTCTGATTTACAAGGCCAGGTTATCTGGGTACATTTACCTGATTATGCTAGTGTCACTGGATATTTTTATGCCTCCAGAGGGTTGCCAATAGATGTGAACACTAACAAACTACCTGTCTATGCACCCATACCCAACATATATATCTGCTCCATGACAAAGCACTGGCACAGTGTGACAGATTTTCTGAAGAAGCATAGAATCCAAACTTTGTGAAGTTCTTCATACGGCATGATTTATCTCTAAGTGATTTCTGCCTGAAGCCTATCATCAAAGCTATGCTATGGGGCAGATGATTTACAAGGAGACATGTATTTAGAAGTCAAACTGAGAAAGTGTGTAGAGGTGCATGGGGAGCATCTTGAAAGGAAACACTGATGTATTGTTTGCTAATAAATAACTGCTAAACAGTTCACTAATATTCATTAACTTTTCTAAATACCATTCTGGTAACTTGAATGCATTTATTCTGAATCTTTATATAATGGTACATGTTATGGTGTATATTTTGCAAACTGGGTAAGTTGTCTTGCCTGTGTTTTACATACTACTATTTAATTAAACAATAATAAATGAACCAGCAATAATCAATTTTTTTACCAAGATTTTGGAATGTATTATTCTGAATGATTACCTAATTATAATATGTGACATAAGGTTATGTACAACAAATTTGGTGTAATTAGATGTAACAGCAATATTCCAATGATTTAAATTTGAAATTTCAATTCATCTGCATTTAATGTTGCCCTCAAAACCTCCCCAGTCCCAAAAATTTCTTTCTTATTAAATATGTGAGATTCTTGATCATTATATCCATCAAATTTGTATTATACTGTGTATGCAGATGGAGCTAAGATGAACTTTATAGAATAGGTTGTTCTCTTTTGTTTGATTAGTGATTACCAAATCTGATGATGTTGCAAAGGATTCTGGCTGGACTGTTCCTCTGCTGGAATTACTACAGATCTGCTTCTGTTTTCCGCCAACAACCGAACAATGGTTTTCTTCAGTCAATCCAACTTGTATAACATTTTTGGATGTGATCTTTTCAACATTACAGTTATCTTCTGGTATTGTGCTGACTAGAAAAATCTGACTTCCACTTGGTGATACACTTTTATGAGGCTTCTGTTCAACCTTCTACCCTCTTTGACTTCCTTTCAGAGCACTGCTGTTCTCAGAATTAGAGACAGGTGGACAATCATTTTTTATCCCACTTAAACTTTCTTGATGCATACTGATGACAATGAGTTCACTCTCTGCTTCCTCCTGAATAGCGTTGAGATCTTGTTGCATACTATATTTTGTGTTTTTCCTGTGAGTCGCCGTTTCATCTTGGCTGTATACTTGTTTGGGGTTTGTTACAGAATTACTCACTCCAGAGTCATACTTCAAAGGGGGCATGCACTCAACATCAGAACTGAGGCATAAGAGATCATTAAATTGCAATTCTGCTCTAACCATCTTATTCTCTTTTGCATCCACTTTAAAACATTCTGCTGATTTTGGCGAGCTGAGTTGATTATGTATAGAGCTGATATTGTTATTTAATTGTTTGGGGTTTGTTTCACAATCACCCCCTTCAGAGTCATACTTCCAATAGGGCATACACCCAACATCAGTACCGAGGTATAAGGGATCCTCAGATTGCAATTCAGCTCTAACTATTTCAGGCTTCACAATTAACTTCATTTTATAATTTGGAGAGTTTGGAATACTGTCCAAAGTTAGGCACAATGGCAGCAACAATGTCAAAAAGTTATGGGAATGAAAACATAGCAAGTTGATCAGTATTTATGTTATCTGGACAAGATGTGAATGGTTTTCACAGCTCCAAAGGTCATTTTGAAATCCACATTACCCATTACTGACCAGTTCATCAGTTTCACTATTACTTCCAGAAAGTGCTCCTCATCTTTCCTTTGCTTCAGCTGATCGAGCCAAGTTGTCCCTCCTCATCTCTCATGCTAATGAAAGATATTTTTGGTACTCGGGTCTTCTCAATAACCTCACCGATGCCTGTAATGAAATGTTACAGTAGATATGAAGAGAAACTTAAAAGGCAACATTCTGACAACAAGCATTCTCTTTACCTGGAATGCTGAAAACACTACAGTAATGTTACACGTATCTTTAAACCAAGGTTCCCACAAGCAATTCCCAAAATATTTTATGATAGTTTCATATTCAACTTAGTGAATTGGGTCTAATATACATCCCCGAACCCTTGATGTAAGGGTGAGGTCCTAGTATAGATGCATAGCATCGACAATTTCAACATTCTAGCATGATCAGTGTCTGAGAAATGAACCAAAAAATTTAACCCATGCCGATGAAGCATGCAGTACTGAAAAGAGGGAGTTAAGCTCATGAAGATGCATCCCCTCATCAACTTCCATTATTCTAGATAGGTTAGTATGATCACAGCATGCAAAAGCCTGTGTGGACACAAGATAAACACCAAACATTTAACCCAACCTGTTAAAGTGGGTAATGTAGGGTACAACGAACTTTAGAGAGGTACTAATATATAGGTGCAATAAAATTGTTAGTTTCATGATTAATGCATGAACATTTAAATCAGACAATTCAGTGAAGCATGAAATATGGGTCAAAGTAACATACTTTTTTGAAGCATGAAATATGGGTCAAAGTAACATACTTTTTTAAAGCATGAAATATGGGTCAAAGTAACATACTTTTTTGAAGCAGGTACATGTACTCCTCAAGATGCATCTTCTCACCAAGTCTCATGATTCTAGACTTAACTATGTATACTGTCTGCTAAAATTCTGATGGGGGGGGGATGAGCTAAATGCCAAAACCCTAACCAAAACCAGAAAATCAGAAATGTAAGTCACAGTGACCTTTTCTTCTAGGGCTGTGCTACTAATAGAGATGAATATACTCATTTAATGTGATGGTTCTAGTGTGATCTGAGCTTGAGAATGAAGCCTAAACACAAAATTTAACCAAAATATGAGAAGCATGAAATATGGCAGACAGTAACTTACTTTAAGATGAGGGTGTAAAACTTTCCAAGCTGCATCACCTCACCAAGACTCCAGGTATAGCAGTAAGTATATATATAGTGTGCACAAGACCTGATCTAAAAGCCAAAAATTCCCTCCACAGGAAAATAGATGCTATGAAACTCCAAACTTACCTAAAAACTTAGAAGAAACAACAGTTGAGATACAGTGAATTTTACATGTGCATATGCTTTTATATGTGTAGATTCCAGTGGGTAATATAATAGTTCTTCTCTACTTCATAGAGATAAACTTAAAAGATCTGGGTCTGTCTAGTGGGCACACAATGAAAGCATTAATAATACCCGTAATAATTAGAAGGCATTAATAATACCTGTAATAATTAGAAGGCATTAATAATACCTGTAATAATTAGAGGTGCTTGGTATTAATTAATACACAAGTTTACAGCTGTATTTATTTCCAGTGGTACATACCATGGTACTATTTCAGTGTACCAGTACTTTGGTAGTTTCTATTTGTAAGGAATGTATGGAAATTCCCAAATAATCTTTTTATTAATTTAATAATATCAAGAGCATGTTTTCATTTTTCATGGCAAAATAATTCAACAAATTATCATGTTTACAAAACAGCTGAATTTGTAACCAACTGAATTTGAATAGTACAAAAATAATTACATGTATATTTATGATCCTTTAATTTGGGCCAAATCCAGCCTTTGGAGAAATTTCGGATAAAATGCAAAATGTCATTTTTGGGTTATTTACTACACTGTATGTTAATGTTTTAAGTACATAAATTCCTTTTGCAAGATTTTCAGAAGAGCAGTTTTCTAATAGAATTTTATGTAATTTCTCAAGTGCACTAAATATTTTCTCATTATCTGAGCAAGTGTGTTTATGTTTACTTGCCCTCTCCCATAATTATCTTGCCCAGGTGTTGAAATCCCAAAGTTTCTATTATATCAATAGTGTAGCTTATAAACTGTAGACTTCAATGTCAACACTTGTTTTTATCCTCAAGCACTCTCTTGGCAGCACAATGTCTTTCAACAGCTTTAAGTACAAGTTTAATCATCCCACTTCTGTTAGAGTTTCCAGATTACAATTTAGATAACATAGCACAGCTAATTCATCTACTCTAAGGTACTAAACATTTTTCTGGAAAGGGGCTGCAATTTTGTTTAGAGCTGAGTGTTTTTATTTTTATATTGGCTACAGATAATTAATGGGATTTTTTTCTTCAAAAAAAAAGATAAAATATGGTGTTAGTTTGCTATAAATCTGAGCAAAATATTTTCCCCAGCTACAGTGTAATGACTGAAATTTACCAAAACTGATTCAGTCCCCTGTCCCAAAACATTAAATTGTTGATCCCTAAAATAATTGCTGTATACCACATCACGTATCATATTATTTTCAGAAATACCATGGTACACATATACTGCAGTACAAAATTTTTGTGGTACCCAGCTCCAATAAATAATAATAAGAACAATAATAATAATAACAATAACAATAATTTATTTGCAGTGGGTACAACTCATTTGACAATACTAGCGTATATTTCCCATTAGACCATCTGGTGCACATAAAATTATATACATGAAATAAAGTATTTGTTAAAAAAATAATTTATTAATTTGTTGATCGAAGTCACACAAATTATTTTCTTAAAAATCTACATAATACACATAAATGTACATAGTTGTCTAAGGCAAAAAAGTGTTTCCTATTGCAGCATTTTTAAAATTTGGGTCGATATTTTTAAATTTAAACATTATATATATATATATATATATATATAT
>JAECUM010053178.1:0-19591 GCA_016617855.1 Megalonaias nervosa
CTACATGTCTGTGGCATGATGCCCCAGTGCTAGACATCACTATAAACTGCCACACTGCAGACATCGAAGCGATATGACTGAAAAATTGTTAAAGCTACCTTAAAAATCCAAACCACACACACACACACACACACACACACACACACACACACACACACACACACACACACACACACAAACACACATACACACACATACACCTACCTACCTAAGACTCAATTAGTTTCTAAGATTTTTTGAGACATATGTTATCAAGCACAATTTATTTTGCTGGTACCCAGCCTAAATTAACAAGCCAACAGCATAAGGGCCAATCGGAACATTCTCGGCTATTACTGGAAGAAAGCAATATGCCCTGGACAATTGTCGCACAGGAATTTATAGAAAAAAATGATACATTTTATTCGCCGGAAATTTCTCTACAAACAAATGTATAAATAAACCGCTATCTGTTCGGATCACTTCCCAATTTATACGATTAGACTGACTGCTGGACTGACGGAGAAGCGAGTGATAAAATTGTTCCTCGCAACTGTACCTTCTAGGTCAATCCTTATTAGGTAAATAGCAGAGGTGGCAAGAATGACGGATAACAACATACAGTCTAGGCTTGATCCTGGAATAGGCATCGAAGTTGTGAATGCATGCGAGTACCGTAAGTGTGACGCATTTGTCAGTGGATCAAGGTTATTTACATTCGATCTCGTGTTATGACTCATACTGGACTTTACTTTCCATATTAGGCTTTATTTATTACAGCTTATATAGTATATAATCAATAACACTATATGATAACGAAATATTTATATGTCGTGTATGAATGGTGCTTTATTTTTCATTGTAAGAATAAGTAAAAAGTGTATAACGTCTTCAATAGTAGAAATATGCAACCAAATAGAGTAGTAGACATAATTTGAGGTTCCTTTCTCAGAGACACCCCTACCCCCCCAAAAAACGTTATACGTTAACATTTTTGTCAGCAGCTTTTTTTAGCTCAAAATGATGACTTTCATATGATAAGACTTTTCTAACATATTTCTGACAAAATTTGTTTTGTTGGGGTAGGGGGTCTCTGAGATAGGAACAACTCAATTATGTATACTACTATTACCTATAGACAAAATTTCATATTAAACAAATGAAATATTATATATAATGTATCACTATAAGTCAATCTGACATGTTGGATTTGATCTGACAAATAATTTTGTAAGAGATTTAATTCGATTAGAGCAGCCTCAAGTTATACTGGTATAAAAACTAAAATAATAAGCGATTGTATTAAAAAGGTTGGATATCATATATCACCAAAATATGGGTCAGTATGGCTATTCGCGAGTGAAAATGATAAGAGAATAGCGGGTTGGGCAGATGATGTGATGACATTTATTGACAATATGGTTGATAATTTATTTGATAATGATATTACTAAACTAAAAGACAAAAAATAAACAGCAGGATGACGTTCGGTCTACCATTCCACAAGTTCTGTCAGATAAGCCTAATGAGGTTCTAAGAGTCTCTTTCAGACATACCCCCCGGCGAATTTCTAAATATAAGAGACGAAACTTTAGAAACTCAGAGGGCAGTCTATTTTATGTAAGCCTTTTTTTGTGGCCAACGGGACTCTTCATTTTTATTAAGACATTACCCCCAGCGAATTCCTAAATATCCGAAACCGAAACTTTAGGAACTCGGAGGGCTGTCTATTTTAAGGTCTTTATTATGACCAGGAACCTAATGAGGTTTATTTTAGTCTAGAGATGGTTTTTTTTTTTTGGAATGGCCCCTGTGTGGGGTACCCCTTTAATGAGGTCACAAGGTCACGAGCTCACGTCATCCTGCTGTTTATTTTTGGACGGCACAAACATAAACTTATCCTAGCTTATCCTAACTTATCTAGCGGGGGCCTTATCTACGTCCAACAAATTTCGTACGCTCTCCCACTATGGCAACACCTGGGAGTGCAAAAATGCACCCACCACGTGTTTACATGGTGGGAGAGTGTATTTTGTTTGTTGAATGTCGAGGAAGTGCTCCGGACCCCCACCTTTTTTAAAAATGGCGAGGGGCAAATCCAGAGCCCTACCCAACGATTTCGTCCGTGAAGGGAACCGAGCTCAAGGCGTCAGTATCAGAATCCAGCATTCTTAACACTGAGCTATGAAATTCAGTTACATATATATGTTAAAAAAGTTATCATTAGTTACCGAACAGCATCATATTTTCTGATTTTGAAAACACGTAATTTTACATTATATTATCTAATTCTGAAAACATTATTATAAATAAATCAAGAAAAATCATAATTTTTGATTTTATATTGTACAGAAAAACGAATATCCTAATACTAGGCTGAACTATATAAGATCGACCGTTTTCAGTGATACTAACGAGTGGACTGAATGAAATACACAGATGTTATATATATAAGTCGAAGCTAATAAAAGATCTGATTCTAAAAACATTATTATAAATAAATCGAGAAAAAACATGATTTTTGATTTTATATTGTACAGAAAAAACGAAATCCTAATGTTTGCCTGAATTACGACCACACAATTATCTTTGACAGAAGATCGGCCGTTGCTAAGGATACTGTCTGAATGACGCACATTACTGCAGATAAATAATCAATATTCTGTATTACGCAGTTGGATTTAAGCGAGAATCTATAGTAAATATGTTATTTAAGTAGGACGAATTGCTAGTTATTTTCGTAAATACAGAAATGATACCAGGATTTATAGGTCTTAAAATACTATCAGATTCACAAATCTATTATATTTCATTAGCAAAAAAATACGAAACAATATATAATGCTATGTTTGATTGGAACAGTATTATCTCCCTTTTAAAAAACTGATATGGTACACAGAGTTATATTTCTTGACCAACACATAATATCTCGACGTTTGCTATTAAGTATTATGTGCTATTGTGATTATATAACGAGAATTTAATTCTAGCAGATACTTTACGACGACATTCAAATAGTTCTTTCATCGCTATCTTGCTGAGAAGATACTTACTACATTTCACGTAAACCTTCGACCTATCTAGGTCTATATTAATTTTTGTATACTGGTATTGGCTTATCGGATTATGCAAATTGTCATATTTTAATGCAGGCTCGTCTCGTAAACTTTCGAGATAACTAAAGTATTTGCTGTCATCTGATTTGATAAGGGAGAGTTTGATTCTGTCAAATTTGCTAAAACAAATACCTGAAATTTCATCGTTAAATTCAAATGATAATTGCTGGTTATTAACCATTATTTTTTTATTTTGCTATTAACTCCATCTGCTAATGTTAAATTTTCAAACATTATTTCTAATGTTTAGACAAAATTACTGTATAATGTCCAGGCGCTAGTGTGTTAATTCCGTCACTGCAATATCTTTTATCATCAAAATTACTTAGTCCCCGTTTTATGATCGTATCAGTTTCAAGTTTATGATGATTTGTTCTTATAACATTTGTTTTGATAAAACTGATGCTATTGTTTAGCGCTGCTTTAAAATCGTCAAAATTCATCATCTTTTTCACATATCCTCGAGGAATACCTTTTGCTTTTTTTGTAAGTTTATTGTCATCTAATATGACAGCGTACATTTTGCTCTTTAGTCCAACAAATTCCCTAACTGGCACAAACATAAACTCATCTTTCATTTTACCAATAACTTTTTTATTCGAATTATCTTGAAATCCACTACATGCTGGATAATCTGATAAATCGAACAGATTTTTATTATTGTAAATATCTTCATAAACATCTTCACATTTTATATTATAAACTAGCGAATCTGTATCAGTAAATAGCAACTCTGAATCTAGCCACTGCTTTTTGGTAAAATTATAGTGAAAATCGTACATATATATCAAGTACAGCTGCACCAACATAAATAGGTTTATTTAACTTTAAGTTTATCTTTCGTCGTTTTATTGCAACAAGATTTTCATTAAATATTTTCATACTAACAAAACCATCATCATTAACTAATTTATTTCTGCGACTTATGTCATTAACAATTTCTATACAGACTCTCTTGCGAATATTTTCCATCGTCTTACCGAACACTGAGTTGTTCATCAACTTGAAAAAGTTTTTCTCAAATTCGGTTTTAGCCACAGCACGACGTTTCGTATTTAGATCAACATAATTTGCCATCCATTTCGACTGATTAAACTTTAGCACGCGATGGACCTTTCTCAGAATTAGTCCAGCATCTACTGCTTGTTTTAAATTTTTGTAATGCATAACGTAATTTCTTTTATCTAACAAATTTGGAACTAACTTATTAACAATCGAATTTTTGCTGTTGTCGTTGCTCGTTGTTCAGGCGATAATAAACTATAATTAATCATCATTGACTCTGCGCAAAACGGATAATCATTATGTAGATCATGTAGCGAACTAGGATAATCCAGATCAACTTCAACAAAATATGAAATATCGGAAAAATCGATATTAATTTTTCTAGGTAAATCTTTTTCAGTTTCTTTAAGAAATTGATCTGGAGTTATCCAATGAAATCCACTATGTGGCATTGGTTCTGACATTGCATAACCATACAAATTATGGGTATCCAGATAAATGATGTAACTTGACGGGAGATTTTTATCATAATTTTTTAAGTACTTGTTATTAGCAGCTGCATATTTCTTTGTTATAACGCTAATTCCGCCTCTGATACCTTTTTCAATAACGTTAAACATATCGACATCTGTTAAGAGATCTAATTCTATTTTGCTTGTTTTTAGTAGAGCGTCCCAAGACAATCCTGGAGAGGAATAATACCAACAGGGGTCTAATCCATAATTGCTATAGCTTCCCGGCGAAAACTCTCAAAAACATCTGCTAGCAATAATACATCTGTTTTCAAATATAGATCATGATAATCACCAAATGTTTTATAACTAAATTTATTCCAAATATCTTGTGCATATTTATATTCGTCATCTGTGATATTTTCGTTTTTGAGTTGCGAGTAAAATTTATCTTTGCCAGGCAGAGAAGTTTCATTAAATCTGCTCCAATCGTCGAGATACTCGTAAGGAAATATACCTTTATTTGTCACATCGATATAGTTTTCACCGAAGCAACTTTTTAGGTTAGCGAAACTACTGCAACCTTTAACAAGCTCATCTAATGATGCTGCCATAAATTGCAGACTGTCAATAAAACGTAATTTACCGAGCGTCACCGACATATACTTTTCAAAATTATTTGGAATACATTCATTACGTTATTTAATTTTAGTTTAGCTTTAATATTTTCATCACCAAAAGCTTCTACAATGATATGACTGTCATAGCCACGAAAGTTATGTAAAACTACGGGAATAAAATCTGGAGCATGAAATTTTAAATTGCAACTGTTATGAGCTGCTCCACGATATTGGCCGGTCAAATGATAATGATCTCGCACCTTATCACTGGCTCCGTTAGAATCCACCAACAACTTTTCACAAATATGACAATCAACTGCTTTATCAAACTCGAGTTGCTGTTTAGACGTTATTTTCATCGGAGCTGTTTTAAGTAATCTGTTAGAAATTTTATTAACTTCGTCTATTAAATTTTTTAATAGCCATACGGCAGGATTTTTACCTCTATATAACTTTATCGGAGTTGAAAATTTATCGTTAGCGCAACAAACTACTTTATAAGCTACTCCGCAAGGAATATGTTGTTGTATTTTTCTAGTACTGGATTTATTCGGATTATTTTCTGCTCCAACCACAGGAACGAGTAGACACTCGAAATCAGCGTAAATAACAAAAGGAACATTTAGTTTATGATTATAATTTTTAAATTTTAATATTTTTTCTTTTTCGCTTGGCATACTTATTCTTTGAACATTGACACAGTATTTGAGATGCTCCTGCAGTCTTCCATCGCTAGAAAAACCGTGCAAACATCTATAGCAGAAATATTTTTTATTTTTATTTTTACTGTACTGTCTGCCAACTAGGCCGTTAAAGTTTTTTATCCAACAATAATGTCCTCGATAAAATAATAAATTTATTGTATTTTGTGTAGCATTTTCTGAGATATATCTCGGGTAAACTTTTTCTTTCTTATTTAGTACGAAAGCGTTTACCGAGATATTGTTTTGTTTTTCAAACTTTGGTATATGATTTTCTGCTACTGGAAAAATTATTCCTAAAAAACTTAGTTCGTCCTCGTGCGGAAAATATTTGTTAACGCGATCAGCATTTTTTTTCTTTTGGAAACATCGCAGAAAGAGTAGACCATTGAAAACATTTGTCATCATCCTTTTTGACATTAATACAGCATTTTTTGTTTTTATTTTTTGAGGGAGATCGACGTAGCCAGCGCTATTATCGCCGCTGCCGTGAAGTACGTTATATTTTGCTGTGTGAAATAAAACTTCTTTTATCATTTCAAATTTCCAACCCGATCCTGACGAAGTAAATTCTTCTAATTTTTTGTTTATTTCTTGATGTATTTCATCGGCGACCATGGCAATGTTTGTTCCAGTTAATATTTTTCTAGAGTTTGCTTTTAAATATGGTTCCAAAATTTCGCTGTCAAAACTTTTTGCTTCAGAACTTACATCAAGTACATCCTCAACTGCGTGTAACTTTGAAAAATCGTATGATATTGGACTGTAAGTTTGATACTTTTATGAGCAGCAAGTTCTCGAGAAATAACAGGCTGTAAAAGATGAAGTAAATTTGTGCACTAAAATTTGCTACAATTTTTTGATCATCAAGTTTGTAGCTATTATCGTAACCAGAAAATGCTGAAGCAATTTTTTTCTGATTTGATAATGTTCTTTTTAGCAATATCTCGCAATTTTAACATTATATATATAATAATATTTTATATTTAATTGAATTTTTTTCATTAGAGATATGAAAAACCTTATAGTATAATGACAGAAATTTTGAGATATATACCACTGACGGCGGAAGAGCAAGAAACTTATCATGTACATCCGATGTACAACCTATATGCTGCAAATGCACTTGGTTCTGTTATCAATATAAAATCTAAAAAATCTATCGGCATATCAACACCAGCTGGTATGTTAATTTCAGTAAAAGGCGATAATGCAGAAAGAATTAAAATGTTTAGAAAAGATTTTATTTATACTTTGTTTTGTGGCGATACTCCAGTAGGACAACGAGTATATAGAAAAAATGTTGCAATTGCTGATGATAATATTGAAAATTTAGATTTACAAAATGAATTTCAACCTCATGCAGTATTTGATTTATATGAGGCAAATGATAAGGGAATTATTAGACATATAAGAACAAAAAAAGTTGTTGGAAGTTTGCAGAACAGTGGATATCTTGGTGTTAATGTACGTGAAACAAAAACTAATTGTGTTTGTTATCAATCTCATCGTTTTGTGTTTGAAACTTTCAACGGACTAATACCTAATAGTTTAGTTATTGATCATATTAACAAAATTAAAACAGATAATTGTTTGGAAAACCTAGATTTAGTGACGACAAAAGAAAACACAAAACGTGGAACTTGTGGCGGTAATAATTTTAAAAATCCGGCTAAACAAATAATTTCAATAAATCTCGAAACTAATGAAGAAATGAAATATAGATCAATGGCATCTGCGGCAAAATATCATAAAATTCATTCGAGTGCAATAAAATTTGTGGCTGATGGCAGAACTAAATCAGCAACGTCAATGTTGACATTTGACAGATTTATCTTTAGATACGATAATTAATGATATTTTCTACATCATTTCGACTAAGACAATTATGACTAAATTCCATTACATCGTCCAGATTAAATCGTAATGTCATCATTTTATTTGTATCAAGTTTTATTTTGTCTGCTGCTGTTAATAAAAATTTGTCAGAATCACCCAATGTTATCATAACATCAACAAAATAAAAACTGTTTCCCAACAAACAATTTCGAATTGCTTCAGCTAATTCTTTGTGATTTAGTATATTAACTCGCTGATGATATTTTATTTCTCCGAACATTTTATTATTTATTAATTAGACAAAAGCTTATTACAATAATGAACTTAATTGAGAGACTGACTAAACTAAATTCGGAAGATTTTGTTTCAGTTTCAAATTTTACATCAGAAAATATTACTAATGACAGATTTGCTGATTATACTGAAAAAGATATTTTGCATAACTATGACGACGACGAAGATGATGTTGTTGTTAGTAAAAAATATTTAAGCAGTCCAACATCTGGGCGATATGATGTTAAGTACCATATTGCTAAAAAAAATAATAAAATTTAATTTTACTGTTGCCGAGCATCAAATATTTTGGCAGCTTATAAAGCCCTTTTTAAACCTAAAAATAGCTGGACAACAAAGAAATATAAAATACGATTTTATTTTTGTTAAAATATTTAATTTAATGTCAATGGACGGTGCAAGAAAATTATATTTAATTTCTCTGTGTAAACCAGTAAAATGTAAATCAGTATTAATAAAATACGAAGAAATTTATAATAATATTATTCAGTCGATGAGATCGACTTAGTTGGTACCCAGCTATTAAATTTATCGCCATATCTACGCCATTTGACTAAACTTTTGTTGCCGCGCTTTTTAATAACTTTTCAATAACAACTATATCTTGTTCTGTTTTCTGAAGTTCTTGCTCATAAAAACTGCCAGTTATAGGCTCACCTAATAAATCTTTTAACGAGTATGTAACTGGTATTGTCAAAAGTACTTTTTCAACAACAAATGCTTCTTCGCTCCAGTTATGAGTATACCCTTTCTCAAATGTTTTTTTTTCGTCAAAGAAATTCTAACTTTATCACCAACTTTAAATTTGTGTCGTCGGTACATGTTTTCGTTTGCTAATATTAGATTTGCAATCGCATCGTTTGGCGACATTTTACTTTTGCCTAGCGAAATGGATCTGTGTTTCGTGCTATTATACTCGTCAACAATGTTTTGCAAATTGTCAATATATTTACTCGTATTTTTAGCTGTCAAATATTTGTGGATTTTTTCGTTGAGCGTGCGATTAAATCTTTCAACGATGACACTTTTTCCCTCATTTCCTTATTTTGCTCTAAAAACTGTTCAAATTTTTTATTAAAAAATTCTGCTCCATGATCAGTCCAGATTCTATTTGGTTTTCTTTCTGTGTTAACAATAATTTGTTTTAGCGCATCAATCATCGATGTCCCTGTTTTATCCGAAACGGGTATACTAAACGCGTATTTACTAAAAACATCTGAAACATTAAAAAGATATCTCTTGTCATCATTATATTGGGTTAGATTTGAAACATCAACTAAGTCTATCGCCCAGATATCAGCAACGGCATTTGCGACAACTTTACGTCGCGGAAACTTTTTTTTAAGGTCTGTGTAGCTCAGTTGCAAGATCATCATATAATTCTTTTTTACCGAGTAAGTCTCTACCAAGACCAAGTTTATATTTTGCTCCAATAAAACCCTGGACCAGCCTTCGGTCAACACGTTCTGGCATATTTACAGGTTTCATATCACGAAGCTCGTCTAACATTACTTTATCGCAGCTGTGTTTATTTTGTTCGCTTTCTGGAAGATCAATATCTCTGTAGCAGATATCATGGCGCATTGCTATTGCGTCAACTTGATTGTAAGGCTCTTGTCCTGGCAGCAGATTATCGTTTTCGTCAAGTTGTTTATCAAGAGGATTATAAGGTCCAGTATATTTATGACCTGGCAATGTCCAACCGCCTTTTGGTTTCGGCAATTTTCCAATAAATTTATGTATATCTATACCTGTTCCTATTATTTCTCTGTTTTTGCATTTCTGACAATATGTAACAATTTTATTTTGCTCGAGACATAAATCTCTATCGCAATCGCAGTCGCATGTCATTATTTATTTAGTCGTCTACTAAAATAATTTCTGGATAACCCGCTCCGGACAACTTTGTTTTTGGTAAAAACATACTTTTTTTTTTTGCACAGATTGCACAAATACTTCTCAGCATTATTCTATTATTTTTTGTTTTTTCTGTTTTTTCGTCTTTATTTTCTGTTTTAGTTTTACACTTGAGACAATATGTTGACATTGTATATCTAAGTTTAGATAAAATTTAATGCAATCCCATCATTAGCGTGAGAAGGTTGTTTGTCAAATTGCAAAATAAACTTTAAAAAATCTGGATTTTCGGTCATCTGTTTAATGAACATTACGCAATAATATCCACAAGCGGAAGTTCCAACTGGCTGAATTTGATTAGACGAATAATTTATTATTTTTGTAAGAGACTTCGTATCTTGCATTCTACTCATATATTTTTTTACTGCGTCACTTGGTGGAATTCCGAACGAGTCAAAATAATTGTTATCATAGACAGCTACCCAAATGCGTGCCAGATCCGTCATTAAAATCGTGTATATATATAACACACGAACCTGGAGACGCTAGCGATGGAATCGCCATAAGTTCATCTTTAGAATAAACTCCACTGAAATATTTTGCTTTTTTTAGTTTATCAAGTATATCAAAATTATTTAACGCAGATTTTATCTCCTTGTTCCTGGCAACATTAGTCCTCGTCCTACTCCTAACAGATTTGGCAATAGACTTTCCGCCAATCCTGTTAGTAACGGGGCTATTGGAATAAATCCCCCTTTTCGCCTCTGTCGTGTCTTTTTTTTCGTCGTTGTCTTCTTTTAGGCATTATATTTATCCATCACATAAAATTGTTACCATCGATATTCATACGAAAATTTTCTTTATACCGCTACCTCCAACTGCCTTTTTCGTTGCGCCAGATACTGCTCCAGACGCTGCTGCTAATCCTAATGTACCTAACACTGGCAAAATTTTAGGTATTAACGTTCTGGCCATTACAGATAATGCCGGACCGAAGAAGCCGCCATGTTTTGCCATTGCAGTTATTTGTGCAGCGCTTAAATTTAAAACAAAAGGTTTTTTGCGATCGTATTTATTTACTTGTTTTTTGGTTAACATTAATTTTGTTAAAGTACCCGCTGCGTTATGGTTGACCTTTAATGATACTTGCCTCTGTTTTGCAACAGCAGCTGCTAATTTTTTAACTTGACCATCAGTCAAATATATTTCTTTTACAATATATTCTGTCATCTTATATAACGATTACAGATTAAACTTGGACTGACATTTTACCTCCGACAGAGTCAACTGTAACAAATTTATCGCTTATTACTAACTCATACACATAAAATGGTACAGCTGGAGCTGCTTCTAGTGTCCAAGTAATTTCAATATCAGCTGTGCTGTCTACAGCTCGCTCGCTATGTTTACTAACATCAAAATAAAATATCGGATAAAGTGTACGAAATTCCTTCACTGATATCTGAGATCCATCTCCAACATCTTGATATTTTTGCAGTGCGTCGAGCAAATACATGTACGGTCTAGTAATATTTTTATTCTCATCATCTGCAAAATTGCATTCTATCGCCCGCTCCGGATATTGTTTTGAATTTATTCTAGCATATATTCGTCTAACATTAGCGTTATCAAATATCGCATTATTTTGTTGTTGGTTGTTACGTCGAGCTTGTCTCTGAAATACAACAAATAATTGCCGTGGTTTTTGTTCACTTGGTGTCGTTGTGACTCGCCATGTGTAGTCGGTGGTATTCGGAATTGCTGTTTGATATATTTTATGTTGCTGAAAATAAATTCTGTTTGTGTGTTTTTCCAGCATATCATTTAATTCCGCCATTTTAGTGATAGACGGAGTTATTCTTGGCATCCATAGTGCAAGTTTGTTTATGACAAATTGTACACCGTCTGCACCAGAACTAGGCAGGCAGTCGTTTTGTTCTGATCGATCTAAAATAAGAGTATGTTTAACTCCACGAAATACTTTATTGTAGTCTCTGCAAAAGCCAAATATTGTACTTAACGGCAGCATCATTGTAATTTGAAGTGATTCTGCTGCAAGTGCTTTTCTCTTAGCATGACCTTCATTGTAACGTACATTTTTTACGTTAACTGTTGGGTTATTAACTAAATTATTAACTAAATTTAACATTGCAGTACCGTCAGCAGCTGCTCCTGGTATGGCTATACCAAGATTATTACAAGCTGCAGTAAGTGAGACTCTTGTAGCATCTCCATCAGCAGCCGCAGCTGGTGGGACTATACCAAAATTGGCAGCATTAGCGATAAGAAAATCTCTTACAATTACAGCATTCGCAGCGGCATCAGCTCCAGCAGCTAATGCTCTTATTAAAATAAATTCTCCAGATCCTGCTGTACCAATTCTAGTATCTTTAAACCACATCATATTAGTTGCAGTTGATCTGGAGTAACCGTCGGAAAACGAAATAATATTTAAGATCGTACTTGCAACTTGTAAGTGATTTGAAATATCTTCGATAGATTGATTGGCCAGCTGATATTTAGCACTTTTAAATAAACACCAACCATCATTTATAAGAGCTACTTCTGCGTTAACTGCAATTTCGGCAGGTGGAACATCTACTGTCATAATCTGGCCACGAACTTCCAACATTGCTTTATGAGGCAGTAGAAATACGTCCTCGTGTCGAGTATTAAATGTTCTGACGCCAGCCTTATTAGGATCGTTAGAATTTTCATCAAGATATTCAACATATTCAAATTCTGTTACTGTGTCGTCTGTGTCATAAGTTTCTGCTAAATCGAGATAATTTTTTACAGACATTTTTTTATTTATTAGGTTATACAAAATTATTTCGGTGTTGTTACTTTAGATATTAATTTTTGTATAATTTGTTCTCCTCGTGGCGATAAAAGTTTTTTGTCGTTGTTATCATTGTTCGTTGAGTTTCTTTTGTTGGTGCGATTTCTGAAATAGCTTGTTTGATTGTCGGTATACCACGTTGTGGATCGCCTTTGATTTGATCAGCTATTTTTGTCCAACAGCAGTTCCAGCAGCAGATGCAGCTCCAGTTGCAAAAGCTTTTGATGCGTCAAGTGCAATTGGTGCAACTTTATGAGCTATTCCTGGAGCATTTTCTATAATTTTAGCAAATATATTTCCCAAAAATCCTCCTACTATTTTTCTTCGATAAACTTTTTTCTCTGTTTCATTATATTTGAGGTTGCATAATTTTATTGTCTTAGAAAATATGTTTACTATTCTTCGCGCCTACACAACGCGTAGGTGTAAATAATAAGTAACAACTTCATTATTAAGATCTAACTGTCGTCCAGACTGATCTGTCAACTGCATATTTACCTCTGTTATTTGATTTTCAACGTTTAACGGATAATAAATAACCTCACGTGGACTAATTTGCATAAGAGATCCCGGCGGAACATCTGGTGAAAAACTATATATCGTTTGTCCTTTACTACCTTTAGCTGAATAAGATCCAGATGTAATAGAGCAATTTACCAATATTGTGTTTACTTCAGTTATATTTACTGGCAGTTGACCGTCATACGTTTCGGGATTATCACGATTAAGAGCAGGTTATACATAATTATAAAATCCTGCCAGTGGTGCGATACTTTTTTGCGATACAAGACTGTTATATCTTTTAATTTTATTCTTGCGCGTAACGTATTATAATTTGGTGTAAGCTCAAAATTATCAGCTATACCTTTATTTTTTGTTATAGTTCTTTTATTATTTTATTTAGATCAGTGACATTATAAGCTCCTTGTGGAATTTTAATTGTTTTCCACGTGACAAATGGTGGAGTACGTATAGGAAGAGTAAATGCAAGTTCATCGTTTACTCCAGTTTTTACATTAGCCATAGCATGCCAACAAGTGCAGGAAATTAGTCCAATTTCATATTGTTTCTCACGATCTAGTTCTATTGGCGGAATATACTTTACAGAAAAATTTGCGCTATCTTTATCAGATTGACTAGAGTCTAGTAATAATATTGCTGACATTTTTTATATAAAATTGTTATATTAAATCATTACAAAATTTATAAAATTAAATCGCGGCGATTATATCAAATCGTGATGTAAAGTTCTGTATTCGTCAGATGTTAATAAATTTTCTGATCTCAAATTATCAAGTATGTCAATAATTTCATTGTCAATTTCAGCACCAACATTTCCAGCTTCTTTTGATGATATCAATAACATTAATCTGCCAATCATTTCAGTAACTGATGAAAATATTCTAACTCCAGTTCCAGTTTTTTCGGCTAACCTTCTATCAAGTTCTTCATAATCATCAACCAATCGACTTAATTCAGTTTGTCTTTCAATAGGATCCATATCCCTTGGAACAACTGTATCAGCTTTCATACGTTTTTCATCTAGTTTCTTTGCCTCGGTACTTAAACTATGTCTAGCATCTTCGTATCTGTTTTCTTTTATTCTACTAATAGCTTTGATATAAAGATCAGCAATAATCCAATGTCGATATCTGTCAATACTGCTGTAGTAGTTTTCATTTTCTAGTTTTACATCGTTAAGATGTATCTTACTTTCTTCATTTATTTTTTCTAGCTCTTTAATTTTTTCTTCGGATTTATAATCATCTTTTTTAACATCTCGTACTCTCACTTTTTTAAAATTATATTTTTCATTAAATTTTTCATACTCATGATCTTTTATTTTGCCATTTATATTTTCCAAATTAATGTCAAATCTTTCTTTGTCTTGAACATCTAATCCATGTTCTTTTCTCCATGCTTCTTTTTTTAGCTCTTTCTTCAGCAAAGATATCCTCTAACATTTCTTCTGATTTTTTCATTTTTTGTTCAAACTTTCTTTCAATCGGTCCAATTATTGTATGAGTTGCTAATCTTTGTTCAAGTGCTAGTGGATCATTTATTAGTCGATCTATTTCAGCTTGTCTTGCAACAGGATTAACTATATGCTCTGTAAGTTCCTCAGCTAATCTTTTTTTCTCCGCATCAGATCTAGCAATAATTCTTCCAGCAGCTGTTTCTTGATGTTCTTTAACTAGTCCGAGTAAACCTTTTACCTGTAGTCGCTTAAGTTCTTCTTCTGATAATGGTTTAGTTTCAGGTTGTTTTCCAAGTAAAGCTTCAGTAACTGGTCTAAGAACGGCGGCTGTTGTTTCTGCTGCAACCACTTGACCACGTCGTGCTTGCTGTACTTGCTGTTTAAATTTTGCCTGAGACTGCGCAAGGTTTTTTTAGATTTTCTATATGTTTTCTGTACATTGCTTGTCTTTTCATTAATTATATACTATTTTGTATAAAAATTACTGTAGATATTTTTCAATATAACATCGAAACATTTTACTCGTATCATTTGTTAGTTTATCAAACAAAAAAAAAAGTCATATTTATTTGCCGTTGCTTTATGATATAATTCAATAAATTTATCTTTTGTTACATCACCACATTGCTCGTTCGCGATATTTCTAACATCGACATTGTCAAGTCCTGGAAATAATATAAAACAACCAGTATTTCGCCTAATAAATCTGTCAACATTATAAAAACCTTGGGCGAGATAAATAGAATTACATTTTTTATTTCGCGACAGTGAAAATATGATCTTATTTTATTCATTTCCTCGTTGTTTAGCGGAATATCATCAAAAACAACTATCTTGTGCTCGGACGAATCAAGTTGATTAACTGGAACGAGTTCTTCTGGTTGTTTGATAATAAAAAAATCTTCGCCAGCCTCAAGATCATCAAGAAGTTTGTTATTATAATTGTTAAGTAGCTCGTACTTATCTTGCTGCAGGTTAATCGTGTAAATATAAACGCGATCGTAGTTAAAATTATCTCCTAGAAGTAAATTCATAAGTAAGTTTGTTTTCCCCGATCCAGTTCTTCCAACAATAAGATAATGACAATCTGGAAGTTCATTGTTATGTATATGTTTCACCAAACGTTCTGTATCAAAATTTAATATCGATGATTTTGCCATTATTGTTATATAATTTTATGCTACATAAAAAATTGTCAGACGATAAATAAATAATGAGCTATTATACAAAATTTGGAACATTAGTAGGAGATTCAACTTCAAAAACTGAAAGAAAAACAGACGGCAAGGTTGATTTATCAGGCTATCTAAAAAATCCGGCGACACAATGACGGGAAATCTGTTTATGTCAAATCAACGAGTACTAGAGTTAGAAACAGATTATCCACCAATAAATGTCGTTAATACACAAGCTGTTAGTTATGTACAACTTAAATTAGTCGACGACAGCAAGTTAGATAAATCTGGTGGAACTTTAAGCGGTAACTTAGATATGTCAGGAAAAAAAATTCATAAATTTAGAGACCGGGTATCCACCAGCAAACTTAAATCAAACTTAAGCGGTAAGTTATTTGCAGTTAAAGTATGTTGATGATAATAAACTTGATAAAATAGGTGGGACAGTTACAGGTAATATCAATATGTCAGGAAAAAAATTTATAGACCTTGGAAACCCAGCCGCATATACAGATGCAGCAACAAAAAAAAATACGTTGATGATCAAGAATCTAAGTATGTGTTAGTCAACGGTGGTATGATGAGTGCATTACTCAACATGAACAATAATGGTATTAATAATCTCAGAACACCAGAAACAGATTTTGACGCTGCAACAAAAAAAATACGTCGACGATAGCAACATTGCGACGGTAATAGCAATAACAACAATCAACGATGGAATTAACTCTATTAGAATTGATTTTTCTAATCACGTACAAACGTTCCTGAATTTTCGTAGAAATATAAACAAATCTATTAATGATTTTTTTGGAAGTCCAGCGGTTGTAGATATTAAACTTGCTGAAATTAACATAAAACTAAACGATATTATTAACGGAATTCCTAATATCATTGAAAAAACAAATCTTATTAAAATTCCTCACAAGCAGATCATTAATGTGGTATACACAGTAACATCAGGATCATCAACATGGACAACAAGCGATAACACTCTCGAACATACCGCAGAAGTAACTGGGTTATACAGGTTATCCATGTACGGTTTGGATATTACTGCGTCTACTTCATCATCACCGAATGTACATTATAATCCTCTACTGGTGATGCTAAATAAGAACATCAAAGAAACATTTAAGTTAATATCAAAGGAAATACCCCCTAAACATTATTATTGGTGTCTAGAATTTGTACCTGATTTTCTTAATTTACTTATAACATAAAAATCTGTAAACAAATATAATATAATGAAAAAACATATAGTTGATTTCAATCATATTTCAGAAAAAATTCCAAAACGAGATGTGGACGCTCTAATGCAATATTACAAATATTATCATAAAAAACTTTGGTGTGTAAAAAATGTTACAAATATTATAACAGAATACTTAGAGTAATATCATATTTGCCACAGTTAATGACAAGCTCCGGTATAATTTCAAGTGGAGCATCATTAAATCCGTTTTTGTTAATAATATCTGGTGTCGGTGTTTCTCTTGCAACAGCGTGTAAAAAAATTGAGCCTCGTCTTGCGACTAAAAAAAATGCTTGTAAAACAGCAAGTATCACCTATAAAAATTACTTGATCAAATACGATCTTATTTGCGGGGTATAAAATATGATATGGACGATTTAATACGCGAGTTCTGTATTATTGACAGTATGTTAACAGATATTCTCCCAATGAGAGTCAGCAGATATGAAAAAGATTATCATAAAATACGGGTTACAACAGTAGATGTTTTATTTTGTACAGCTTTAGTAATATCATTATCAAATAAAATATCAACCATATTGTCAATAAATGTCATCACATCATCTGCCCAACCCGCTATTCTCTTATCATTTTCACTCGCGAATAACCATATTGACCCATATTTTGGTGATATATGATATCCAACCTTTTTAATACAATCGCTTATTATTTTAGTTTTTATACCAGTATAACTTGAGGCTGCTCTAATCGAATTAAATCTCTTACAAAATTATTTGTCAGATCAAATCCAACATGTCGGATTGACTTATAGTGATACATTATATATAATATTTCATTTGTTTAATATGAAATTTTGTCTATAGGTAATAATAGTATACATAATTGAGTTGTTCCTATCTCAGAGACCCCCTACCCCAACAAAACAAATTTTGTCAGAAATATGTTAGAAAAGTCTTATCATATGAAAGTCATCATTTTGAGCTAAAAAAAGCTGCTGACAAAAATGTTAACGTATAACGATTTGGGGGGTAGGGGCGTCTCTGAGAAAGGAACCTCAAATTATGTATACTACTAATAGTATTATTATAATAGTATTATTATGGTGCTTTTGGACCAAGCTCCCCGATATAGGGCAAAGCCTTCTATACTATATGACTTTCCCTTAAATTAAACGCGCATCACGGAATTGTGTGTAGTAAAATGTTGATGCATTACATATGAGAAAATGTACTCGAGTTTCGATGTCGCGTAGAGCGTCCCGTAGGGTGGTTGATATTTGTCCCTGGTTATTGCCAAAACTGAGTTCGGTTTTCTGATTGCTGCACGAATAAAGTGCCTGCGACGAAAAATCAGACTACCTCGAGTTCTCAGCAACCAGGGTATTTACAGAGTAAATGTCTGTTGTTTTTCATAATAACACGAGTTTTGCCAGGACGCTGTCCACTTGCAGAAGTAATATTCAGCCGTATATGTATGAGAAATATAAAGCTGTATTCTTTCTTGCTAACAATTTTTTTGTGATAGAATTTTTTTTTTTATATTGGATGTTTCGGAATATAATCTAACTTTTGCAGAGAATCAGACATATCTCTCACAACGTCATGCTATAAGATAGACTTCAGCCTGTTTCAAGTTAGCCATTTTTAGAACTAAAACGACAAATTGAATTCAATTATAGATTGCATGCATTGAATGATGAGCAAAATTCAAGTTTGTGTAATTCTATTAGATTATTATTGTAGGACACACATTCATAATAATTTCGTACAGTAGTTTCGATGAAATGATTTAATGCGTAACTTAACCAATTCATGTGCTCGTGTGTGTAGCGTATATCATTGCACTCATGCTTAAGCGTCTGTCATGCACTACACGATTCAGTCATTATATTTTTAGCTATGTTGTTTTTTGTGACGGCAAGTCGTTGAAGTATGTGGGGTTTCGCTTAGCCTGTATGCTGACGTCGATAGTGACGTTGGCTTAGAGGATGACATTGGTTCACTTGCTGTGAGGGACCAAAGCTTCGGGACCAACCATTTTTTATGGAATAGGAAGGCTATCGATGGATCCTTTGGCAGACCGGGCGAGTCGGGTCAAGCGGGGTGGCTCCTAGAAAATTTGACGAGAAATGTGGAACATTCAATACATCATGTTCGTCAGCTGGACGCCACAAGATACGTTGTTCCAATTTTGAATAATTTTTATTGAATATCGTTCAATGAGCGAAATCAATAATTCAATATCACTATATGAGAGAGAATCAATAATATATGCCTCCCATTTGTGAATGAAACATACAGTAATCATATTTGTGCGTAAATTCTACACTTTGGTTACCCTTGGTGATAGAATCATACATTATTCATATTTCTATATACCTACCTAAGACTCAGTTAGTTTCGATCGTTCACTGAGTTAATTAGGTTTTTTTTTTTTTTTTTTTTTTTTTTTTTTTTTTTTTTTTTTTTTTTTTTTTTTTTTTTTTTTTTTTTTTTTTTTTTTTTTTTTTTTTTTTTT
>JAECUM010053181.1:0-27401 GCA_016617855.1 Megalonaias nervosa
TATATATATATATATATATATATATATATATATATATATATTAAGAATTGATTTATTATATTCATGTCAATGAATCGCTCATTAGCAAGTAATGTAGTTCAAGCAAGACTTCAAGTCCATTAATTCATTTGTGTAATTAAGTTGTGAATTCTCTTAACCGAGGAAAGTCTGCGTGTGTCGACCCACAACGTACAGCTAGCAAGTTATAACCCACAGTGGGATGTAATGGTTTATATAAGAGGTCTGGTTATGTCATGGTTCCAGTTAGAAATGCGAGTAGCAGCTAGAGATATATTAATTTTGTGTTAATAGGAATATGCATCAGTATCAGGTTGCAAAACGGACCATATTAGCCGTGTCTGTTGAGTTACGATGAGAGGATATCTGACATAACCAGAATGAGAAAATCGTTTGAAGCCAGAAAAATATAAACCCCTGAGTAGTATTTAAGTTGCTTTTATTTGATTGAATGATATCTCCATAATTGTTCTACACAGTGGTAAGGAGTGCAGACAACAAACAGACTACGCTTGATGACGAGAAGAGGTTGGAGACATGTCACCAACAGTGATTTGGAAAGGACCGGAAGCATCCAGCTTATGCTGACATATCGGCAATTTGAGGACGATCATTTATTCGATTCTAATGTGACATGTGTTTTCTCGGTACAACAGAACGGCTAATTGCATTTCGCATAACTATTGTAGATATATTCTAATACAAAGTGTATCATTCAAATATCATTTTTAATTTCATTTTGTTTAGGTAATTGATTAAATTGTTGTGTTTTACATACATTCCATCTATTCATTTCATATTTTATTTTATTGTTTGCTCGATCCGTGCAATAACACCGTCGTCGATCATCTCCTAGATAACGAAAACCAAAGGACCAATATAGGTGGGGTAACATATTCCTACCGTCACAAACTGGCTACACGTCTCGTTATTAGAACATTTTATTGGAGTGAAGATTTTCTGAGTAAATATAGAATATAACGTAATTTATCCAAGCAGTGATTATTTCTGTATTGTTTGTTTACAAATGTCGATTGGAGTGACTCGAATCATTGCCTGTATATTTTATTTGTTCAGTGCATGCAATCTTCTTGCCATTTCTTTTAAGTCGTGATGATAACATTGTCTGGGATTGAGACGGCCCTTTGCTGTTACTCGGTACGTTTCAGAGAAAGGTTCTTATTCTGAATTTGTGAAATTTGGGGGTTGGGGGAAATTACCTTAGTGTTGTGGATAAATTATTGTTAGTGACTCGTGTTATTTCAAACACCCTATTCCCTGGAGATTTAACCAGGCTATAATAGAAAATGCTAGGAAATACCTTCTTTCTTGAGCAAACTGACTACTTTCCATTGGAATCAAATACGCCATAATACGTTTTAGAGACGTGATTAGTATGGAAAAACAGGGATTCTGGCTCAAGGACTATATCCTCATGTGCCAGAGAATCCTATTAAGTACGATTTCCCTATCCCAGAGACTCCCATCCATCCCTCTCCCAACAACTATACTTTTTCACCACAAGGGATTCTTACTCAGAGACATATCCCTGTACTAGACACCTCCATTTCTCTGTACAAGTACAAATTCCCTGTACCAGAGACCTCCACCCATCATGACAGACAATTTGTTTTACGTGTGAGGTTTCAGATGTCAGATCATTTTTAAAGTTTAGCTATTAATACCTCATCACCGATTATTAGTGTTTCAACTGTTGAAATTAGAAATATTACATAATTGAGACTAAACTTTATTCTACCGCTCACACAACGACTAGACTCAAAGAAATATTTTATCTGTAGTTTATTACGAGGATATTTTTTATCAATAAAATATTCCTTTGACCGATCAAGATCAATGGTAAGTTTAGTATATTTTTGTTGCCTGATTGGATCATGAAAGTATTTAAATCCTTCTGACAGTTTCTGGCTCAATTTTTCAAGATAATTAAAATACTCGCTGTTACCAGATCTGATAAGTGAAAGTTTTAGCTTGTCACTACCAACGTTATTGCCGCTGAAACATATTCCTGATGTTTCATTGTTAATTTCACCTGTCAACTATTTACCATCTATCGTTAGATATTTGATCTTGCTATTGTTGCTATGTGTCACTGTCAAATTTTCAAACATCATTTTTATTGTTCCCACAAAATTTCATACCCTAGTCATCAAATATAATATCAAGTATAGATCTTTCGTCGGCGACTTTATCGCTGTCGTCAGATGAAAAGATAATATCATCACAACAATATCAAAGTGTAAACGTATCTATTCCGTTTTTGGAATAACGTTTGCCATCAAAATTACTAAATCCACGTTTGATAGTAACATCTGTTTCAAGTTTATGTTGATTTGTTCGAATAGCCATTGCTCTTATAAAACTAACACCTCCATCAAGTGCGTACTTGTAATCATCAAACCCAATAAATTTTTAACAAAATAGCTAGGTAAACCTTTTGCTTTTTTTGTTATTTCATCCTTACATTTACCAATAACCATTTTATTTGTATCATCACGAAATTTACTATCCCGAGGATAATCGGAAAGATCAAACAAATTTCAGTTATCAAAGATATCTTGATATACATCCTTAGTCTCTATTTCATAAACAAGCAAGTCCCTATCGGTAAACAATCATTTACTTGACGGCCGCTACTTCTTAACAAAATTATAATGAAAATCGTACATGAGCCACTTCGACAAATCAAGTACAGAAGCTCCAACATAAATCGGTTTATTAAGTTACAAATTTGTTTTTCGTCGCTGTATCGCGACCAGGTTCTCATTAAAAATTTTCATGCTGACAAAATCATCATCTGACACGAGTTTGTTTCGGTGGTTGATATCATTAACTAGCTCGATGTTTACTCGTTTTCTAATATTTCACATCGTCTTACCAAAGACGAAGTTGTTCATGAGCTTGAAGAAGCCTTTCTCAAAATCATCTCAGCTACAGCTCTCCTAGAAGTGTTTGAGTTAATATAACCTCTCATCCACCGCGACTGATTAAATTTTAGCACTCGATGAACTTTTCGCAACACAAGAACAGCATCTACCGCTTGTTTTAAAACTTTCTAATGCAAAACATAATTTCGCTTATCAAGTAAATTTGGGACTAGTTTTTTTTACCATCGAATTTTGTCTTGGTGATGCTATTGCTTGTTGTTCTTGAGATAATAAACTATAATCGATTATAACTGATTCCGCACAGAACGGATAATCGTTATGTAAATCCTGTAATGTAGCAGAATAGTCGAAATCAACTTCAACGAAATACGAGACATCGGCTGCTATCGTTTTTCTGTTTCCACCAGAAATTGATCAGGTGTAATCCAACGAAATCCACCAAACGGTATTGGTTCTGACATTGCATAACTGTATTAATTATTTTCGTCGATATAAATGATGTATATTAACGGTTCGTTAGGATCATAATCTTTCATGTACTTCTTATTTGCATGGGAATATTTTTTTTGTTATAACGCTAATAACACCTCGGATACCTTTTTCGATAAAGTTAAACATGTCAACAGCTGTTAGTAATTCTAGCTCGATTTTACTAAACTTTAACAAAGCATCCCAAAATAACCCAGGAGAAAATACCAACAAGGATCTAATCCGTAATTGTTATAACTTACTTTTCGAAAACTCTCAAATACATCCGCCAGCAAAACACATCCTTTTTCAAGTACAAATCATGTTAATCGCCAAACGTTTTGCAATCGAATTTTTCCCAAATATCTTGTGCATAATTATACTCCTTAACAGTTATATTTTCGTTTTTTTAGCTGTGAATAAAATTTATCTTTGTCAGGTAAAGAAATTTCATCAAATTTACTCCAATCTTCGAGATACTCGTATGGAAATACTCCTTTTTTTGTAAAGAAATTTGACTTATCCTTAAAGCAATCTTGTAGGTCATAAAACTCTCTACCAGCTCTTACAGCATTTTTCTTACAAGATCTTCTAACGATACTAATGTAAACTGTAGGCTGTCGATGAAACGCAACTTACCTAGAGTAACCGACAAATATTTTTCAAAATTTTTGGGGATACACTTGATTACATTATCTAGTTTTAAGCGAGACGTTATTTCAGGATCACCAAACAGCTTCTACGATGATGTGACTGTCATATCCTCGGAAATTGTGAAGAACAACTGGAATAAAATCTGGAGCATGAAACGTTAGATTACACTTATCATGAGCCGCTTCACGATATTGCCCTGTTAAATGACAATGATCAGTTACTTTTTTATTACCATGCGAGTGAAAGGCTTTTTCACAAATATCACAAAATTCTGCTTGCTTGTGATCAGATTCTTGTTGAGATATCACGTTTATCATTGGAACGATTCATCTTAAACATTAAATGTATCATCAACTTCGCTAATCAACTGCTTGAGAAGCCAAACAGCTGGATCCTTACCGCGATATAATTTAATTGGTTTGGATAAATTCGGATCAATACAACAAACTATCTTATACGCGACTCCGCATGGAACATGATTTTGAATTTTTCTTGTACTCGATTGGTTAGGGTTATTTTCAGCGCCAAGCACAGACTGAAGTAAACACTCGAAGTCGGCGTATACAACGAAAGGAATTTTTAGTTTATGATTATGATTAAGAAACCGAACAATTTTTTTATCATCGCCTGGCATTGTTATTCGTTGTACATTATTACAGTACTGTAGATACTTTTGTAATTTTTCATTGTCAGAACAGACGTGTGAACAACGATAACAGAAGTGCTTCTTATTTTTATATTTGTTATATTGTTTACCAACGAGTCCGCTGAAGTTTTTGATCCATACGTAATGACTTTTATAAAACAATAAGTTTATTGTCGATTGCGAGGCTGTTTCAGAAATATATCTTGGATAAACGTTTCTATGCACGTCAAGACCAAATACGTTAACTGAAATATTATTTTGCTTTTCAAACTTTGGTATTTGATTTTCCGCAACTGGAAAGTAAATACAAGTAAAATTTTTGTCAACACGATCAGAGTTTTTTCTGTTGGAAACATCGCAGAGTGAATAGCTCACTGGAAGCACTTGCTATCAAAGTCTTTTACGTTTATACAGCATATTTTATTTTTTATTTTTTGTGGCAGGTCAATATACCCAGCGCTATTAGCGCCGCAACCGCGTAATACGTTATATTTCATCGTGTGAAATAAAATTTCATTAATCATCTCAAACTTCCAACCAGAACCTGATTTAGTAAATTCTTCTATTTGTTTCCAAATTTCCTGGTGTATTTCATCAACTAACGATGAAAGATTAGTTCTAAGCAAAACACGCCTCGATTTTGCGTTAATGAAAGGGTCTGCAATTTCCGCATCAGTCGACTCTTCTGTCACATGTAATTTAGAAAATATAACGTGATACTGCACTAGGATTTTCAAGCCCTTTTGTTTTTTAAGTTCAAGTTTTAGAGTTGGTTCTAACAAATGATAAAGATTCGTAGAGGTGAAATTTGCCAGAACGATTTGTTTATCAAATAGATAGCTGTTATCAAATCCAGCGGAAGCGGTGGCTATTGTTGTAGGTTCTCAGATAAGGCTCTGTTTCGCTATATCTCGCAATTTCAGCATTGTTATATAATGTACTTATCAAATCTTTAATTGAACGTTCAACTTATAGCACACTGCACTATACACCTGTCAATCAAATCCAGCAATTTTTGCTAGTTCTACGATAAGGCTCTGTTTCGCTTAATTAAGCGTTCAACAGTTAGCTCACTGGTCGAATTTCTAGTCAAACAATCAATTAGAGATATACAATTCTTATAGTATAATGGCACAAAATTTAATGATGACAAGCGCAAGCGAGCAGGAGTATTATTATGTTCACCCCAAGTACAACATGTACGTGGAAAACATGTTAGGGTTGGTGATATGCATCAAATACAGAGAACCGATTGGTAAAGCAACAGCAGCGGGTTATAAGATCAGTGTAGAAAGCGATAATACTGAGCAGGTTGAAATCTTTAGGAAAGATTTTATTTCCACGTTATTTTGTAATGATATCCCAGAAGGATAACGTGTGTATCATTTTAAGGGCGCGGTTACTGATAATAATATTGAAAATCTTGCTTTGCAGGCTGAGTTTCAACTACATCCGGTTTTTGATCTTTACAAGGTAAATGATCAGGAATTGTTCGAAACATAAAAACTTAAAACGTACTTGGAAATATAAATAATATGGGGTATTTGAAGATAAGTGTCAGAGGAACACGAACAGATAAAGTTAATTATTATAGCCATAGATTTGTTTATGAAACGTTTAACAGACCTAAACAATATGGTTTAGTAATAGACCACGTCAACCGCATTAAAATAGATAATCCTTTAGAAAATCTAGAGCTAGTTATCCAACAGAAAAATGTGAGAAAAGGTAGAGGAGGAGGAATAAATTTCAAATGTACCCCTAAACCTGTTGTTTCATTTAATCTCGAAACAGACGAGGAAAAGAAATTTTCTTCGATAACTGCTGCAGCAAAATACTTTAATATTAATCCTGGAGCAGTAAAATATGTCGCAGATGGAATAACAAAATCATCTTTGTCAGGCAAATACGGTGCTAGTATAATCTTTCGATACAACGATAAATAAATTTATTGTAGTATTTCAGTAAGCTCATCTCGACTAATACAGCTATGGCACCACAACATGATAGGTTCTCTATCATATCCTACACGAACTTTTTTATTATCGTATAATTGCTTTCTTTCCAAATCTGTCAATAAAATTTTATCGTTTCCGCGAACTAAAAATAAATTAACTGAAATATTTGTTTCGCCAGCTAATACTTTTTTTTACAGCATCTTTTAGAGCACCAATGCCATTTACCTTTGCCTGATCGATATATCTTATTTTGTCTATCGTTATATTATTTAAAGTTATACAAAATTATATAATGAGCCTCTTGGAAAGATTACAGTATATCTACGATACACCTTTAGCATCAGCAGATGTAATGCAGGAAACTAATGTTGAAGAGGACGCAAACGTTAGCGACGCTGATGCCAACGTCAACGTCAACGACGAAGTCGTCGATGTCGATATCGAAGACGACGTTACCGCAACGACGTCATTGGACACAAAAAATTACGGAAGATCGACAACCGGTCGAGATAACGTAAAATATCATATCACAAACAAAATTTGATTTTTATTCTTAATGTAGATGAAAATCAGTCGATTTGGAGGCTGAAAATACCGTCCTTGAACATTAAAATTCCAGACCGACAGAAAAATATAAAATTCGATTTTATCTTAACAAAGATATTTATTCTAATGACAATCCCTGATGTTCGCCGACGATGTCTAATATCGTTATGTAAGCCTGTAAAATGCAAATCGGTATTACGTAAGTACAAGGATATTTACAAAAACAATATTTCCCAGCATTAATTTCTTTGGTTGGTATCCAACTATTAAATTTATCGCTGCACCCGCGACACTTAACGAGGCTTTTATCGCCACGCTTTTTGATTACTCTTTCGATAACAAAAACATCTTATTCTGTTTTCTGTAGCTCTTGTTCGTCAAAACTACCAATTATCGGTTCCCCGGCTAGATCCTTTAGCGAGTATGCTACATGTATTGTTTAAAGTACTTTATCAACTACGAATACTTCTTCACTCCGGTTTGGAATAAATCACTTTTCAAATTTTTTTTTTTTTTTGTATGTTAATGAAATTCAAACTCGATCACGGACTTTAAATTTATGTCTGCGGTACATGTTTTAGTTTGCCAGTATTAGATTTTTAATCTCGTCGTTTGGTGACATTTTCCTTCCGCCCCTCGATTTTGTCGAGGCGGAAAAGGATCTATGTTTTGTGTTATTGTATTTATCAACGATCTGTGGAAGATCATCAATATATCTGTTCGTGTTTTTAGCTGTCAAATGTTTAAGTATCAACTCGTTTAGTGTACCATTAAATATTTCGACGACAACGCTTTTTCCTTCATTTCCCGTAACATATTTTTTAATGTTATTTTGTTCCAGAAACTGCTCAAATTTTTATTAAAAAAAAATGATCGGTCCAACTTTTATTCGGTTTTCTTTCGGTACTTGTTATTACTTGTTTTAGTGCAGCGGTTCTCGATGTTCCTGTCTTATCTGAAACGTGTACACTAAATGCTTATTTACTAAAAACATCTATAACGTTAAAGAGATATTTCTTATTATCGTTAAATTCAGCAAGATTTGACACATCAACTAAATCTATTGCCTAGATATCATCAACGGCATTCGCGACAACCTTACGTCGCGGAAACGTTTTTTTTTTATAGGTTTGTGTAATTCAGCCGCGAGTGATTGCATGCTATTATCATACAATTCTTTACCAAGACCAAGTTTGTGTTTTGTTCCGATTAATCCTTGAACCAACCTTCTATCAAATCTCTCTCGCATATTTGTAGGTTTCATATCGCGTAGTTCATCTAGCATTACCTTATCACATTCTGATTTTGAGTTCTCTGTACGAACGTTATCAGTATGCTCGTGACGCATTGCTATTCCATCAACTTGATTATAGGGCTTTTGTCCTGGCAATGGATTATCGTTTTCGTCCAACTGTTTGTCTAATGCATTGTACGGTCCGGTGTATTGTGGCCAGGCAATGTCCATCCTCCTTTTGGTTTCGGTAATTTTCCAATAAATTTGTGGATGTCAATGTCACTGCCAATTACTTCACGGCGATTGCATGATTGACAGTACGTAACAATTTTATCTTGTTCGACACAAAGATCTTTATCACCATCACTATTACATTTCATTTTATTTTATTTTTTGATTGTCAACAAAAATAAAATTATTATTGTAAAATTCTTTTTTTGACCAATTTTACCCGGTTTTTTTTTTAAGGGAAGATGGTTAAAAAATCAAAGAAAATCAGTCCAATTTCTAATTTTTTGAGGGTCAAACCTCGAGGAGGTTAACTGATCTCGAATAATAATCGCTGAACAAGACGATATTTGGTATTGTACTCGCTATAGGAAAGTGCATTGAAATATCTTCCACGGTTTGATTGGCCAGTTGTTACCGTGCGCTTTTAAACAAACTCCAACCGTTATTGACAAGTATAATTTCTGCACCAGCTGCAATATCACCTCCTATCGCAGTTAGTAATTGGCCACGCACTTCTAACACCGCCTTGTGCGGCAAAAGAAACACGTCCTCCTCTCTTGTGTTTAAAGTTCTGACGCCAGCTTTATTTGGTTTGTTTGAGTTTTCATCGAGATGCTTAACATACTCGAATTCTGTCAGTACGTCGTCGGTATCATGTTCTTCGGCAAGATCAAGATAATTTTTAACTGACATTATTTATTTTATAATCACCACACAAAATTATCACAGCAACTAAGAAGCAGCAGGCTTTATTATTTGTCTTGTTTTCCTTACTAGCCTATGTATTACCTCCTCACCGCATGGTGATAGTAATTTTTTTGTGGTAGCTGTCATAGCTCGTTCTGTTTCTTTTGTTGGTGAAATATCTGATATTGCTTGCTTTATATCAGCGATCTTTTGTCCTACTGCGGTGTCAGCAGTGCTAGCAAAAGCTTTACCTGCGTCAAGTGCAATTGATGCTACTTTACGCGCAATTCCTGGGGTGTTTTCAGCTATTTTGTAAATATATTCCCAAAGAATCCACCCACAATTCTTATTCTATAAACTTTTTAATCTCATCTTGATATTAAATTAGGTTTACAAAATTTATGTTGTCGCTCTCCTACGCGTTGCGTAGGTGTAAGTTATACGTTACAATCTCGTTGTTAAGATCTATTTGTCGCCCAGACTGATCTGTTAGTTGTATTCTTATATTGGTTACTTGGTTTTCGAGATTTATCGGATAGTATATTATTTGTCGAGGATTAATTTGCATCAGTGACCCGGGCGGAACATCTGGTGAAAAACTGCAGATTGTTTGTCCATCGCTTCCTTTAGCTAAATAAGATCCTGATGCGATAGAACAATTACTTAAAATTGTGTTTACTTGTGTTATATTAACAGGCAGATCGCCGTCGTACGATATACTTTGTTCTGAAACACTGCTGTATTGTTGGTTTTTAAAGCCTAGCAACGACACAATACTAGTCGCTGGTGAAAAATCGGTTATCAAATTATTTTTTAATGTGATTCTGGCTCGTAGCATATTATAGTTTGGAGCCAGCTGAAAACTTGTCTGCGGCATTGCCGATTAGTTCTTTTATCACTTTGTTAAGATCAGTTACGTTATACGCTCCCTGTGGTATTTCAACCGATACCCAAGCGCTATAATTAAATGTAAATCGTCATTCACGTTCTTTTTACATTTGCCGTATAATGCCATACTGTAGCAAAAATTAATCAAATTTCGTACTGTTTACCAGGATCTAGTGTTATTAGCGGATTGTAATAGACAGAACAGTTTGCGCTGTCACTCATTGTTTGTGACGAATCGAGTAATAATGTTGTTGACATCATATTTATTTTCTTAGATAAGATCGCTATGGAAAATTTTGTATTCGGATGATGTTAGTAATCCGCTCGATCTAAGATTATCTAATATATCAATAATTTCGTTGTCGATTTCCGTACTTTCATTACCAGCTTCTTTTGATGTTATTAATAACATAAATCTGTCAACCATCTCAGCGTTAGATGTAAACACTCGAACGCCAGATCCAGTGATTTCCTCTGGATTTTTTTTTTATCTCGTTTATTTTCATACTGCTCAAAGAGTCTTTCAAAATTCCAAACTTTACCATAATCGTTTGGTCTATTTCTGTACTGATCTGCTGTTTTATATCAATTTTGAGCAATAATTCCCTCTCTCATTATATCATGCAAGCGCAGCAGTTCACCTTCTGTTGTAGCTTTTTTAATATCTTCTTCAGCTTTAAAAAAATCATTGTATATTTTTGTTAAAATATCTATTACTTTTTGTAATCATCTTCCGACCATTTTTGAATGTTATTTAGATCGTTAAGTTTTTCATTTTCCAGATATTTTCTTATAAAATCAGTAAGTTCTAAATCTTGTATTCTTTCACAGCAGCTTTTCTAAAATGTCTTATCTGTGTTCTAATAGGCATTATTTCTATTGTTACGCATATGTAATTAAATTATTTGTGTTAGTTTTGAATTTCTTTTTATTTTATTTTTGTTTCATTATATTTTATTGTAATGATAATATTTTTACTGGATTTGACCTTTTTTCCAGTAAATTCAGTTCAGTTCTTTCAGCCTGATTAGAACGCAAAAGTATTGCTTCATTGCATTTTAGCTGGCCTTGGTTCAAAATTTGGTAAACACTGAGTGAAAATCATTGGTTGTAATCAAGGTCATACTTCGCCTACGCTTTAGTCTGAATAAACAAAATTTTATTTTTAAATTCGTTTCCACTGTGGGAATCAGATTCATAGCTACGGCTATATTAGCCTAAGTGATAATTGACTTGTAGTAAACTGACCACGTGACCCATCACGCGGGTCTGAAATTGCGTTTTAGTTGGGGTTTAATTCTCAATCTCAGTGTTTCTGAGTCAGTTGCAAATAATACCTTGAGGTTGAAAACATTCCTGTTGTTGCCATTTGAATTGAGTTTTTATTTCTTTAAAATAATTTATTTTCCTTGGAGACTTCATCACGTGTGTTCACTAAAATTTTTGGACAAAGACATTTACTAAAATTATTTGGAATTCAAAAGCCGGAATTATATTCTTGGTGACTCAACAAGGAACTGTTGACACATCACCCCAAAACAGGTTATAGAGGACGTCATCGCCTTCCATCTTGGAACTTCATCATGATTCGAACTTGGATTCAATTAGAACTTTTTAGTGATAGGACTTATATTTTTAAATTCTAGGATAAATTTTTGGATTATATTCACAAACCGTAAGTCCTTTTTCATATTTTTACCTTATTTTCTAGAGAAATAAATTATTTTGTTAAATTTACAAAGCTTGTTGACTTCAATCTTTTCTTTTGTTACTTTTCTACGAGCCTACACGTAACACTATAGTACCTTCAGTCATTCTTTTTTGTCCCTCAGCTAATTCTTTAGTTTGTCTTGCGTAATTTTCTATTAACCTCTTTAACTTAGTAGGATTAACCATCAGTCTTTCTATCGCATGCTGAAGTGCAAGAGGGTTGTCTATTAATCTGTCAAATTCAGTTTGTCGTGCAACAGGATCAGCAATGTTTCTTACAAGTTCCTCTACAATTTTTTTAGTTTCCTCTTTTGATCTTTCTCCTAGTAAACCTAACAAGCCTTTTTCTTTAATTTGTTTAGTTCTTCTGGAGATATTGTTGACATTTCTGGTTGTTTGCCAAGTACTGCTTCGGTAACCGGCTTAAAAAGTTTAGCAGTTTCTTCTTCCGCTTGAACTTGTCCACGCCGAGCTTCTTCCACTTTTTTCTTAAAAGCAGCCCGAGTTTCAATCAACTTCTTTAGTAGTTCAATTCTTTGCTGACGCTTGTCCAATGTTTATTTTTTATGCGCTCAACAAAATTCGTCTATAGAAATGTGTCAATACAACAACGAAACATCTTAGCTGGATCACGCGCTAGTTTATCGAATAAAAAGAAATTGTATTTATCTTGATTGTTTGATGATATCATTCAATAAATTTATCTTTTGTTACATTACCGCATTGCTTGTTTTCGATATTTGTAACATCAACATTATCTAGCCCTTCAAACAATATAAGACATCCCGTATTTCGCCGAAGAAATCTGTCGACGTTGTAAAACCTTTGCGCGAGATAAATTGAACTACATTTTTTGTTACGCGATAATGAAAAATAAGACTTAATCTTATTCAACTCCTCGTTGTTTAGCAGGATATCGTCGAATACAATTCTTTGACAGGAATTAAATCCTCTGGTTGTTTTATTAAAAATATATCATCGCCAGTATCAAGCTCATCGCGAAGTTTATCGTTGTACTCGCTCAATATTTCGTACTTATCCTGTTGCGGATTAATTGTGTAAATATATACACGATCATAGTTAAAGTTGTCGTTGAGCATAAGATTTAATAATAGACTTGTTTTATCAGATCCTCTACGACCGACAATCTGGAAGTTCTTTTGTGTATATGCCGGATTAATCGTTAGGTATCAAAATTTAATATCGATGACCTTGCCATTGTTATATAATTGTATGTTATATATTTTACATAATATGAATTATTATACAAGGTTTGGAACAGTACTCACGGGATCTATTTCAGCTGACGAACCAACAATAACTGATACATCATCGTTAGTCAAAAAAAAAATGGCGATAGAATGACAGGTTTTTTATTGATGTCAAATCAGCAAGTACTTGGTTTAGAAGTTGATTATCCACCACAAAAGGTTGATCTTAGCGGTAAGTTACTCACAACTAAAAACGAACGACAATAATAAACTATTATTGGCAGGAGGAACTTTAAGCGGTAACTTATATATGTCGGAAAAAGATTATAAACTTGGAAACCGCGTATCCGCCAGAAAACTTAAATCAAACACAAGCAGTGACTTATTTGCAGCTAAAGTATGTGGATCGCAACAAGCTTGATAAACCCGGTGGAACGGTTACAGGTAATATTAATATGTCAAGTAAAAAAATTATTGGGTTGGAAACTCTGTATCCGCCAGCAAATGTTGATATTACACAAGCGGTGAGTTATGTTCAGCTAAAATCTGTTGACGATAACGAGCTTGATAAGTCCGGCGACATAATGATATGTAATGAGCAATAACTCAAAAATAACTGCATTACCGATAACCTCAGCTCCAGGTGATGATACTGATGTCATTAGTTATGCTCAGTTAAAAGGAGCACTCGCCCCATATTTAAGACAATCCGGTGGACCAATGTCAGGCAACATAAATATGAGAAACAACAAAATGACAAGAACATATGTTCCAGTCAACCCTAATGATCTGACGAATAAAGCGTATGTTGATAGTTTATCTAGTGGTAGTGTAAAACGAACCAAAAACAATGTGCGGTATATTGCAGCACTTTTTAAAGTATCTGATAACCGAGTTGGGTTTGAGGTAAGCGCATCAACACATTATCCTGAAAATTATCCTCATCACTCTTTTTCTGATAGACAAGAATGGACGACAAACGGAGAAAACAAAGACTTTTGGATTAAAATCAAATGTCCCGTTGCAGTTGCTATTTGGCAATTTCATTTGCCTGGTCGATTAAACTCTAGTGTTAGGTGAATTTATGATTCTTGATTGGAAGGATCAAATGATGATATCAACTGGACTACACTGTATAGGGCAACAAATATATATATATATATGTCAAAAACTCTGTATTTTACAATTCCAACTGAGAATACCGTTAACAAGTACTTGTATTTTCGAGTTTATGTTGTCGCTGCTGAAGATCCGTTTCCGGGATTGACAGCATTTCAAATATATACACTCGATGATCAAGTTTAATCCAATATTGTATAATAAATGTCAGAACCACCAATTATAACCGTTGCAAGAGAATTTTATGATAATAGTTTTAACCCCACCAAAGGTGTTCGTAAAGCAGATGTTAGCGATGAATCACAAGCGGTAAATATAATCCTAACTAGGAAAAGCATTTTATTCAAATATTAAACGCTCCATTGTAAGAATATTTGAGTAATTTTATTCGCGATATGAATATGCGAGGACCAAAACTAATAGAAGAAATAAGAAACTTTGATATTATAAACAGATGCTGTCATCCTGATTATTGTCTGGAAGAACAAAAAATAGTTGAAATCCTGCTGAAAACAATATTGCTTGAATTTGACAAGAAAAATATAGATTTAATAATACCATCAAATATAATAAAAGCACGAGCTTATGGTGCAAGAGCTCATGAAGAAAAACGAACAAACGAGTCATGGTCGTCTCGACAAACTAGCGGAATCTAAAAAAAATAAATTTAATAAGAAACAAAATACTGCAAGATAGTTTTTTAAAACGAGAAATTTTTAAGCATCTTGGTATGTACTACCACAACTATGAAACCCTAGTTAAAATCGCTATCTTAATAATGAATACAACGTTGACTATTAAGGTGTATTCAAACGCAATTCTACCAATGATACGTAAAGAAACTGAATTTGATCTAGTTATTGTTAATAAATCTCTGGAGATAATCAAAGATCTAGACGATGAAATTGATAATTTAAGTGATGTTGAGCGAGAAAAGTTTTTTGAAGAAGTCGAACAAAGTGGGAAGAAAAGATTGATTCTTACTACGACGTAAGTGAAGAATATGATGTTTCATTTCCATCAATCCAGCACTCCAGACAACTGTCAATACGAAATTATTACAATGAAATCGAGAAAACACTCACGAAACCATATGGAAAATTAATGCTTAAAGTACCTTCTGTTATTGGTCTTCTCACAATTGAACGAGACAGACTCCGAAAATTAATGCTAATAAATTTCACAGTCGCATATGTAATTATCAGACAAAATCTTGTCCTCAAAAATTTTAGTTTGGATCAAATAAGCTTGGCACTTGGGTTTATTGATGAAACAGAAAGAGAATACGGTAATTTGGTAAATGAAACAGATTTGTATGAACGTGAAGTAGATGCCACGATTGATTCCTACAGTTGGACAAAGAAAAATGAGGTGCTAACAGACGAACGATACAGTGATACATCGTCAGATGTTTATGACAAGTATAGAGATTTTATAGCTGATCCTATCAATAAGTTCCGTGAGTTTCTTGGTTCAATTGTTGGTACTAGAAATATTTTTCACTGTAAAAAAATTGCAGACAAATATTGTAAAATGAAAAAACAGATCATCAATTTCAATCGTATTTCAGAGGAAATTCCAAAACAAGATGTGGACGCACTGATGCAATATTACAAATTTTATCATAAAAATCTTTGGTGTGTAAAACACTGTTAGATGTATTATATTAGAATACTTCGAGTAATATCATATATATACATTCAAATTGCTGCATGTATTTGATGAGCGTACCTTATCTTATTAGTACAACAAGCTTTATCGAGCGGAACGGTTCTTGAAACGATGAGAATTTCCCGTTCACTTAATACAATACTTAATAATTGTGCGAACTTGTAATTCCTACAGAGCTATATTTGTATTCTTAATTTTAGAAAAAGGTATGAAAGCAGATTTACACTCGTGTTCCTCCTAAAGTGCCATAAAATTGCATGAATAGTAGTGGTGTAATAAGACGGGAGATTTTTTGTGTAACCAGGTGTCGGGTGAGCCTCCAAACATCTTTTGAATTGGTTATGAGGTTGACCACATTTTCGTGATCTTTAAAAGAAATTTCCTTTCTTTACACTATTTCGTTAGTTTTTGTAATTAGCCTAGTATTTAAGGTTATATTGTACTGACAGCTTTCTTTCTCAATCTATCTCTTTTCTACAATGTACTCGTAGTACGCTATAATACACAGCTATATCGGAATGTCACAAAATTATAGTCTTGTAGGGATGAATCTCACTGCCAAATATTATAGTGTATGTACATATATTTCTTCCACTGTTGATATCGGATTATAGACTAAATTTTAAAATCCAGTCAATGTTTGTTATTGAAGGTTTAAGCTTCTGAAAGACCGCAATTTCGCAATATATCCCAAGTGACAGAATACAATACTGATTTTGGGTCGATTTAGCACATTCATATGACCAAGCCCAACCAATAGGAAGTTACAGAATTCTTCTAGAAACGTTGAAACCCCATCAGTCACTGAGGAATTAAGCCAAATGCACCTTTTAAGTCTTATTATTAAGATTATTATTAATAATTGTCAACACATACATAAACATCTATTTATTGATCATATGTGACTATTACACTCTTGAGATACTCGGGTCACATAAACAAAACTAACTAAATATATTCTGTGCAGTTTACAGCCATGAATGAAATGATAAAAAGTAGACAAAACCATGTTCCAGGAGTTACAAAAATATAGATATTCATACACAATGCTGGTAATCAAACCAATGCGATAGTTCATAAATATAAAGCTGCATACAAATTTGGCTTGAAACCCAATGTTGTCTGATCCTGTTATGCTGCAGAAACAAAAGTTGGAACAAATGGTCAGTAAGAGTAATACTACACTAGATACTGAATTTTCTCATTTAATATTCTCAGAACCTTCTACAAATTAGTTTCATCTGCCGTCTCTCTAACATAAAGAGTTCTACACACCAAATTTGGTTGAGATCCAGAAATCTGCAGAAAGCAATGTTTAGGATAATGGAGAAATCCGAAGCTATGCTCTTCAAAATGAAGCGGTTTCATCGATACAAAGCTACTTACCAAACTATGTTGAAATGAATCAGTAACTGGTGAAGTTATGTTGCAGAAACCAAGTTTCATTCTTCTATTTACGGAAGGTAACCCAAACGTGATACTTAGCAGCAGAGAGGCTGTACAGACCACTTTGTAGGGAGGGTCCGTTCGCAAAAATAAAGGTTCCTACAAAGACTGAAAATACAATGGGAATAACGCTAAACAGAAGCCTCTAACTGCCCGAGATTCCATCTAATTGTGTTAGCTCATTTTTTACTTTATCGTTGACGCTATTTTCATTTTTATGCGTACGTTTACTCGTCGCCCACTCACTATTGGTCGTCACCCTCTCTGCTGCTGTAATTAAATCATTATTATATCAATAATGGAATCGCACACAGCTAAACTAGCTTGACAGCGACTAGAGGCAATTTAGAAATATCTACCCGTCCGTGATTCTGTCAAGCAACAATTACAAGCGCGTCAAGAGTCTCAGGTGGAATTTGTAGAAGGTGCAGAACAATTATTGAAACCGGTTACAAAGGCTACCAAAGATCTTCTTCCCATGTTAGAGAAAACCGCTGAAGCAGCTGGAAATATAGCAGAAAGAACTAAAAATAACAAACAACAAAAGCGATTCTACGAGAACCTCCAGGTGAAATAGCTGCTGTTCAACCAACCCAAGAAATACTTGGAGATATTGACGCAGCTCGTGCTGAAATAGGTGAAATAAAGGAGCGTATATCAAAACCAAAACAACAAGAAGAACCAGAACAGGCTCGAGAGGGAACTAAAATAATTGATAAATTTACCAAAGAAAGCATTGCAGAAATAAGGAAAATTGGAAGCTTAGGTGAATTGTACGCGCGTACCACACATAATTTTAATCATCGGAAAAATATTTAAGACCTGAGAACGCCAATGATGCTGTAAGTCGTGAAACCTGGTATAAATGGATATTTCGCTTATACCACGAAATGATGATTTTATATTGCATTTATTAATGGAGTAGATAACTAGATAATGGAGTAGATAACTATCTTGTATTATACCAGTGTCACGTGTCTAGGCTCGTATAAAGGTAACCAAAAAAAAGAGTAAAGCCAACAAGCTTTGTAAATTTTAACAGAATAATTTATTTCCCTAAAAGAACAAGGTAAAAATGTGAAAAAGGACTTACGGCTTGTGAATCAAATCCAAAAATTAATCCAATAATTAAAAATATATGTCCTATCACTTAAAAGTTCTAAATGAATCAAAGTTCGAATCCCGATGAAGTTCCAAGATGGAAGGAGATGACGTCTTCTATATCCTGTTTTGTGCTGTCGTGTCAACAGTTACTTATTGAATCACCAATTCCGGCTTTAGAATTCCAAATTATTTTCAGTAAATGTCTTTGTCCAAGAATTTTGATGAGCACTCGATAAAGTCTCCAGGGAAAATAAACTATTTTAAATAAAAAAACTCAATCCAACTGGCAACACAAAATAATACCTTTGAGCCCGATGGTATGAATTACGAATGACTAAAAATCACTATGAAACATCACTTTAACTCCAACTACAACGTAGAAGGGACCAGGTGATGGGGTCACGTGATCACTCTCTTTCGAGAAACGTAGTAACATCATATGTCAATTATCACGTCCGCCATGGCCGAATTCGATTCTACATAACGAATCTTACTATAAGATTCAATAATATAAAAAATAAAGTTGTTTACAACAGAGCTGACACTCAAACCAAATATGACCTTGATTACGACCAATGATTTTCACTGTAGGAAAGAAATAAAAAAAAGTTGTTTACCATTTCTGAATCAAGGTCAGGAACTAGGTCAGCTAAAAATACAATGTAGCAATACTGGCTATTTACCAGGCCTGAACTGAATTTTCCGGAAAAATGGCAAATCCAGTGAATAAAGTTATCATTACAATAACATGTAATGAAATAAAAATAGAATTAAAGAGAATTTAAAACTAACACACAAGCAATTAAATTACATATGCGTAACACCAGGAACAACAAATAAAAACACAATTGCAACAACCACATAAACGACAACCACAAAAACCACAACAAAAAAACAATTAGTCCAATAACAACTGAGGAGGAAGAACAACAAGAACAACAATATCAAGTACAACAAGAACAAGAACAATGAAAACAAGAACGAGAACAACGAATACAACAATCAAGACTAGGTTTCCAATTACTAAAAGAACAATTAGAAGAATCAAGACAAAAACAAGAACAAATACAAAAACGAAAACAACAAAAAACAACCAGTCCAATATTAAATGAGGATAAAGAATGGCAAGGCGCTCCAGGCGCAACTGGAAGTGTTATTGCTACTCACCGACGTGATCTCGTTGCTTGCCCGGACAACGTTGTTGCCGACGTGGACTGACTAGAAATTCTCATGGGGTTAACGAGCCGGCAATAATTACCCAGAAATGATCAACGAGGCAGCCGCAATTTGTCAGCGATTATTCACATGCAGTATCATAGATATTAATGTTTACCGGGCTCTCATCGATGAAATCGTCGATGATTATTACCACAGTGATTAAACAGTTAGATTTAATGACTAAAACAAGATGATTATACATAATGTTCTGCGTGGACCGATCATCGTCTGGGTGATAAATTCGCGATTACCAGTACACAAAGCTATCTACGGTGATGGACTCGGTGATGTTGTTTTGGGTCTATTCAGAAGGTTAGCACCAAAAACAATACCGATTGCAAAGCAACTGGGGGTGAAAAGGTATTGACATTGTTCGTGACAAAGGTATTGGTGTTGTTGGTGATGTTGCCTGTAAAGCACTTTCAGCAATCAAGGATAGACTAGCACGATTGGTACGATTATGACGCACGTGTACTTAACGCACGAGAAGAATCGAATTACAAGTTCAGGATACAAGTAGATATTTCTTACCCGCTCAGGCATTTATTGAGATCGAAGGTAGACTCGTGAAAGTAGATGATACAGCATACGGAATTGGTGATCGAGTTGGTTTTGTTAATAATGGTGTCATGATGTTATTTCACAATACCACATACATCACATGGCACATAGCATCACAGCAGGGGGTTAGTAACTTTGGAGTTAGTGAAGTTTCTTTTGAGGATAAATGGACATCAAGAACCTTCTGAAGAAGTGTTGCTGAATTTTGAGAATAATCATGTTGCACGTGCTTATCATCGGTTGATGACAGTTATGGGGCGTGATCAGAATGTTGGTTCTGGTTTGCAGATATCTCGGCGAGATTTTACAACGCTGTATCCGATCTATTATTTCTCACTGGAACACTTGGATTTGTTCAGACAATCTGTCGTTCATATACACTTTCGAGCTCGTGTAGCTCGACTACCCGCTGGTGGTTATAGAGCAATCGCTGTTATACTCTCAGACAAAAAAATGCTACTTGAAGGTGTTGGTGGACGAATGAAAGTCATTGATGCCCAGTAGAAAACATGTAATTAAATCGCTCATACAATTATAATGTCATATCATCATGTTAGTGTCAATCTGACCCCTGGTCAGATTAAAAAACTACAATCAGTATCAAAAGAAAACTGTGGAGTAAAATATCACTAAAAGGGAACAAATCACAGGTGGTCCGAATAAACTATCACTGACAGAACCTCAGCTTAGGCACTTCATTGAAGCTAAACAATGAAAGAAAGGAATACGACTTGATCTTTCTGCGGGTGCCATTAAAGACATTGCCACGACGGGTGGTATATTTCCACTTCTCGCCGCGTTACCAGCGTTGATTGCCGTTGCAGCCCCAGCTGTTGCAAAAGCAGCTGCACTTGGTGCTGTTGCAACTGCTGCTGGGATGGCACTAAAGAAAGCAACATGACAAGGATAAAAACATCCCAAAAAAACAGGAAAGGGTCTAAGACTGTCAGGAACCGCTCTGTGGTACGCAAAGGGTTTAAAACTTCCCGGGACATATCGTTGATACTCCCCACGTCCAAGTTTGATTTGCTCGATGCTGCTAAGCAACTAAACATCAAAAACTTCTGAGGTGTTTTTATGCGTGATCAATTGCCACACAAACCAAACACAATTAAAACTGGTATTATTAATCTCGACGGACAAAACGGTCCAAGTACTCATTGGGTTGCATACGCGATTGATCCACGTGGAATTGTTTATTTCGATTCGTATGGGTTGGCACCACCAAAAGAATTTTTAAAATATGTTGACAGACACAAAAATTAATAGATCTGCTAATATGTGGCCATTAAGCACTCGCTGTACTCAACGCTGTGTCAAGGTCCCTAATGCCACTTCATAAAGTCGTATACGAGTTTACATCGTCCGACGTTTTAAAGAAGCATTAAAGTATAATGGTAGATATTTACGGAACATCAGTTAAAACTGAAACTCAGCAAGGTGACTTATCCAAATATGCAACGCTTGCTCAGCTCAGAAATGAAATCGATGATTTGTTACACATTGCAAGTGCGGATCCAAATGAAGTAGTTATTTTTCAGGACAAAATGGGACGTTTTAAAACAAGTAACATACAACTGATAGATGTACTCATACGATTTCCCACAGCGGTTGTTAATAATAATGTTATGTTTACTGATCAAGGCAAGATACAAGATTCCGGTAATTCACTTAGCGATTACATAAACAAAATCCGGCGATATTTTCACTGATCACATTATCATGAATCGAAACAAAATTACATTCCTTGGAGACCCAGCCGCAGCCACAGACGCTGCAACGAAAAAATACGTCGACGATCAAGAATCTAAGTTTATATCAGTTAACGGTGGTATGATGCGTGCATTTCTCGTTATGAATAATAATGGAATTAATAATCTCAGAACACCAGAATTAGATTTTGACGTTGCAACGAAAAAATACGTCGACGATAGCAATATCCCGACGACTTCGTTGATGATAGTGAATGATGGAATGACAACATTTAGAACTGATTATGATAATCACGTGCAAATGTTTTTGAATTTTCGTAGAAAGGTAAATAGAGCCATAAGTGAATTGTTTGGAAGTCCAGCAGTTATTGATATTAAATTCGTTGACTTAAAAAAGATTACCGACAGTGTAGTATATACAGGTGCGTCTGGATCAACATTATGGACACCACTCAATAAATCCATCAGATATCGCGCTGAGCTTACCGGCATATTCAGGTTCTCAGTAATCGACGCTAAAACATTTACAATATCTACCACAATTTCACGGCGTTATCCACTAACTGGATCTTCTGGATCTATGTTAGTAGTGCTGGAGTAAAACAACGAGGAAGCATTTGTGTTGGAACCCGAAGAAAAAAATTTAGGTTTGTTGTATTATTGGTGTTTTGAATTAGTCGCTAAACTACCACCTACTTAATATATGATGAATCAAACCCCAATCAACGCTAACCAATACAGATACAATCAAGTATATGGGTGGCAGACCCAAATAAAAAATATCACTGACGAGTACATAGTAAAAGTTAAAAAATATCTCAGACGTGTAGTTGTCGTTGACGTATTTGTGTGTTCGGCGTCCGCTATCATCGCTGGAATCGGCGTAATATTATTAGCAGCAACGATGGTATCGCCTGCGGTTGCAACAATCTGTGTTTCATCCGCAACAACAATCGCTAGTATTTTCAATATTGTTGCAAGGAAGATAGCTACATGCACAAACGCAAAATTACACGCGGCGATGATAACATACTCCAAACGATCATCGTTGATTTCGTCGTATCTCAGTGATGGTAAAATATCCGATGAGGAGTTTACAACGATAATAAAAACTTACAACGACGTATTTGACGAAAACCCCATTGAATACCTGGATCTAGAATTAATAAAGCGGGAATTAAAATCCAAATTTAGAATCCTGATTTAAAATCAGGGGTTAAGAATAATAATGTCAAACGAATTACTACAACAGATCGTCACTAATACAACACCGTCGAAAACCACAATGATATCAGCAAGTTCAACCAATCCTGAATTCAGCGTTAACTTTCCAACTGCGATTCCAGCCAAAGAAATAGCGCTAGCACAATTACGAGTTTATTATAGTTGGCCAAACATTAGATCAAAGCCGTTTGGTGGGTTGCAACCAAATAATTCACTGGTATTTGCAAATAAGAATATATCCGACGGAATTCCCGACTGGCAAGTTGTAAGTTTACCCACGGGCAGTTATCAAATAGAACAGATCCACGATGAATTCCAGCGCAGAATCAAATCTATAACGGGCAAGGAATCCAAGATAGCAATTACTGTTCATGAGCCAACTTTGTCAGCGGCAATAGAAATAAATTCGCAGGATTATACCGTCGATATATATCAATGATCGAGCAGATCTGTGTTAGGATGGCCTGATGTGACGCCGGCTTATCAAGGTTCACTAGAATCGAATACATTCATTACAGATACAATTTTTTTTTTTTTTATAAAAGTTCCAAAATATCAAGAAGATTACCCATGGGAATTTAGATATGATGGCTTTAAATCTTTGATTTCATCCGATGGTGGATTAATTCCAATTTATTATGATTATATATTTAATCTAGAAACAAAGGACGGTAACAGTTTTTATTATATCGATGAGAAATTATTCAACATAGAGTTACAGACAGAATTAAAGCTGAGCATAAACATGTAAGTGATGATCTGCGAAATTTATTTATTTCTATTGCGCAACATTACAGCAATGATACAAAACAAGGTATCATTGAAACAATACAATATTTAAATCAGCTTGCATCAGATCAGGAACTTCACAATAAAAATATAATACATGAAATGATCACCAAGGGCGACAGAAGATCATGGAACAAAGATCACTTAGGATTATTTACTTACTCTAATAAGTTCAGGGATGAAAATTTCAGAAAGATATTTCTTGGCCATTATAAAATAACCGAACAACAATTACCAACATTTATGACACCTGTATTTGACGCTAGCGAGTAAAGAAAACCAGTCAGTGATATTATCGGGGAACATTTTCCAGTGATATTAGAATCATGGAGAAAAATAAACCCGCCAGCAGGTATACTCAAACACAACAATGACGAATACGGGGGCGGTCGTCATATTTCACCAGGCATTGTAAATATAACATCGACGATCGCGGTCAATCTTGTTTGTGAGGTCATCGATGGCAGTTGCCAAGTGGACCTTAAAAAATCCAATCAGGTCCAGCAAGGATATATTTTATATATATTTACTCCGCAAGTACCTCCTGGATTCTTAATTGTATCAGAACCAATTAATCCTGTTTATTTTAGATGTTACCATCCGCTATTATCAAAGATACATTTCAAACTTACTGACCATACCGGACACTTGTTGGATTTGAGAGAAGAATCATTGCATATAAATCTGTATGTAAGATTACAGAACACCAGGAAAACAAAAACAAAATCTGTCAAATAAATTATCTGAATCTGATTCTGAGTAAATATTATTATCAGAATTTAAAAAAAATATATTATTATAATCTGATTCAGAATAAATATAATCTGATTCTGAATAAATATTATTAAAATCAGAATAAAAATAAATATTATTATAATCTGATTCTGAATAAATATTATCATCAGAATAAAAATAAATATTATTATAATCTGATTCTGAGTAAATATTACTATCAGAATTTCCATTCTGAAATATAATAGTACGATAGAAGCATTCTGGGGCCTCTATGATCACTCAGAATTTCCATACTGAAATATAATATTACGATAGAAGTATTATTTATTCATTCTTGGGCCTCTATCGTCGATTGTCAATTCGGGACATTATCATATAATAATATGTTATTGCCCAAACTGACAAACACTGAAAACATGAGATAGAACAGTCCATTAATGATTCTGAATAAATATTATTATCAGAATTAATCTGATTCTGAGTAAATTTTATTATAATCTGATTCCAAATAAATATTATAATCTGATTCTGAATAAATATTATAATCTGAATAAAAATAAATAAATATTTTTTTACTGTAGTCAGAAATGACTTATCCCTCTTGACAGAGTCAAGGTTTATACTTTCATTTTGTTTAGCTGTTACCACAGTCACTGTGACAGTGTTAGTTTCGTTGTCACTACAGTCACTGGTGACAGCGCTTTCACAATCATCACTGATACTATGGATCGCTTCACAATCAGACATAATCTTTCTCAACTGTGAAGATGATTCACAATCATTTTTGTTTCGTATTTGTGAGACAATTCTGATCTAATTTTTCCAATTGCGTGTGCGAGGGGAACAAATAGTTTAACCTGCGTATCTGTAACTATTGCCAAGGATTGCATCATTGCTTGCTGAATCAACTTTATGAATCTATAATCAGCTGGTAATGTATATCTATTTTCGAATTTTCGTTGTTGTAATGATTCAAAATCACACATAATTTTTACAGGATCAAGTCGAAAAGACATTTTAATACGTCATGTTGTAATTTTTGAATTGCAGAAATAATAGCATTAATATTTTCGTAATTCATTATATAATAAATATTTATTTAAAATTAAAAAATCTTAACTATAAGGGACAGTACAAAATATAATCTTAGCTACCTTAATTCTATGGACAAACTTAACTAACTTAATTCTGTGGACTTAGCTAATTAAATTCTATGGACAGCACAACCCCCATGTGAACTCCTAGATTGCCAAACGACACTCTAGCAAGTTCAGAGGGTACATATATGGACAGCACAACATATAATCTTAACTAACTTAATTCTATGGACAAACTTAATTGTATAATTTTAGCTCTATGGACAGCACAACATATATCTTAGTTAAGGTAGTATATATAACTTAGCTCTAAGGACAGCACACACATACAACGGTACCTTCTCTAAGTTCAACAGAAGTCTGCACACCCTCCCCCCGTAACCATCCCTTGTGGAGTGCAGACGTGCACCCACGATGTGGTGACATGGTGGGAGAGTGTACTTTTCTCTGTTGAAGTTTGAGAATGGGGCGATCCCCAACAATTGTACGGGTTGTATTCTATATAAGCTGACTAATACATGGAAATCCAAAAGTAGCTTACACAGTGGGCGTGGCTTATTCGCTGTTTGTATTTTTCTGTTTTCTTAACTATTATCCCTGATAAAATCTCAACGAAGCAAGAAACTTAACAAAATCATAAATAACAAAGATAATATTTTCTTTAAAAAAAAACAGTAAAAAATTATTATTAATCAGTAAATAAAAATAAACATGATTTTGCTGTAAAATACAAGGGAGGCAACTGCTTAATTACTCTACAGAGAGATATTTGCTTGACGGAGTTATCTCGCTTCATGTATGTAATATTGAAATGTGATTTTTTGTTTATATTATTTGAAAATGTCGATTTGATTATATTATCTGCGATACGTTTTACTGACGGTGTGACAATATCTAAATATCTAGCAGCTGCACATATCGAATGAAATATTATTTCTTCGCCTGTCTTTGTATTTACAGACTTAACAACCCTCTTTCTAACCATATTGTGAATGCCAGTTTCACCAAGTTTGCAATTCTGACTTTGTTTAACAGCTCGTAAATTGTTTGAAGAATTATCTTTTGGATCTTAATTAATATGATCGATCACAAATCCGTCTTTGGTCAATCCATGAAAACATTCATACACAAACCTATGCGAGTAATAATGTTTATTCTCCTGGTAATGAACATGATATTACCACTATTAGTGACAAAACCGACTGCTTCTTTAATCGACAGTTTCTGATTACACCATCACGAGATGCTTCATAATTCTTGATGATGGGATGTGTTAAAAATTCATTTTGTTCCATTTCCATAATAATATTCTTTGTCTAAATTATTCTTTTGTTGTTGAGGTAAAAATCTGGCGAAATAGTCTTCAGCGTTTCTTATGGGAGATTCGACTCCATTGTCGCTATTACTTTTTTTATCATCATCTCGTTTTAGCTCTCTGTATTTTTTACGACCGCATTGCACACACAACTGAATTTCTCTTCTGACCCCAACACCACACCGTAAACACGGTTTTGGTCCTAGACTCTCTCTTCGAACGCATTGCATGTGGTATCCACAGAATTCAT